>PVLA01017142.1:0-18326 GCA_004027455.1 Hydrochoerus hydrochaeris
AGTGTGTGTGAGAGACAGAGAGAGACAGAGAGAGAGACACAGAGACAGAGAGAGAGACACAGAGAGAGAGAGAGAGCGAGCGAGCGCACGTGGCCACACTGTATTGTTTTCATGGTTTCATTATAATTCTCTTCGAAACACTAACAGTAACTAGCAGTTGACCTCTGGATTGGTCAGTGCAGCTCCGACTCGCGTCCTTAGTATACATACCCATAATGGCATCAGCTACGCTTGCTTCACATTTGATGAAACACTTCCTATGGGGAGAGGGGCGTCTTTACCCAGGGGTTCTTTTCTGTCCTTTCTGTCCTCCTCTCCTTCCATTCCTTTTTTGTTTAAATTCCCTTTTTCTTTGGTGATGTTGTTCCCAAACACAGGCACCTCTCTAAGTGTATCGCGTCTTTAATTTCTAGGAGACGAATTCCCCAAGGGGCCCTGTGGTCAGAGTCTCACAGCAGTCACCCTCTGTCCTGGAGGCCTTCGGTCCAAGACCCTGGTGGAAACTTGAAATTGTGGGCAGCCCCAAACCCTGCGCATGCGCTTTTACCTCTCCGTACCCACCTGCGGTGGTTTCAGTTATGAAGCAGGTGAAGTGAGAGATTAGCAACAGCCGATATTAACACGTAACAGCGCGCTACACATTACTCAGGTTGTATAAGCTGTTTGTTCCTGGGATTTTCAATGCCTGTCTTCGGAGCGTGGTGACCGTGGATCAGGGTGGTGACCGCTGTGCGTCCTGTCAGTTTTAGTCTGGCCACACTGCTTGTCAAAGGAAGTTGCGGGGACTAACACTTTCGGCAGCAATGAATACAGTGTATGTTTCTTCCCACCCGTTCTGCAACCGAAGTTCTCATTCCTTTTCATTTTTGTCGATCTGAAAGGTTACAAAGTGCTGTTTTGTGTCAATTTTCTGCTGTGAGTGTGAGCATGTCTCTGTTTATCTGCTGCTGTTGGTTGATATGGGCCGTGTGACCAACCCGGCAGAACCCGGTCACCTCACAGGGCTGTTCCCCGAGCTCTCGGGCCCGAGCACCTGTAGCCTGGCCTCACTCAGTCCTGGGCAGTGGGCGGTGGGCACTGGCCGGCCGGGGGGAGGATGCTGTGTCTGCTGTCCCTGCCAGGCTGGCTCGGGCTTCTTCACAGAGTGGGTGGCCAGGGCGGAGTCCTCAGGGCAGCAGGAGGGGCTGATGCAGGGCCAGTTTGTCTTTTCCTGCCATACTGTCGATTTGCAGTGGGCCAGTGTGGATGGACCCAGCTCCAGCTGGGAGCGGGGAATCGTGTGGCTGTGATGTTCAGTTTCTGTATCAAACTTGTGCCCCTTTTAATCTCGTCACAAGGCTAAAGAAACTGTTTATTTACTGTACAAGCCAGGTGCTTGTCATCTACAAGTCCCCCAGGCTCTCGGCATTGGGATATCTTTCACTGTACTGTAAATGATCGGAAGCTGAGCGTGCTTGTTCGTGGGGAGGCTGAAGCAGGAGGGTGACCTGAACCTAGGGGTTTGATGCCAGCCTGGGCAATATCTCGAGATGTTACCTCAAAACAAGCAACAAACAAACGAAAATAATCTTGTTTAACAAGTTCTTTTTCACTCCAAGATGAAGTAATGCACATATTTTGGTGTTATTTCAGCCATGTTATTTTTCCCCTTTAGAGCTTTAATCTGCCAAACGTATAGTTTTAAAAAGTGTGAAATATATCTTATATACCTTTGATTTATTCTCACATTCATTATTAAATCTACTTATTAAATAAAACAGCATTTCCCTCCCATAGAATTGAAATGTTATTTTTATCATTACAAAATCCCCATATATAATTTGCCAGTGGGGAGCTCTTTGACAATATCCTGTGAGATAACAATTTCATGTCTAAGAATTTCTCCTCCGGAAATCATCGCTCCAGCAAGCAGAAGATATGCATGAGAATGTTCACCACAGTATTAAGGGGTGAAGAATTGGAAACAACTCTATTTTTGAAACAAATGATTAGATAGCCAAATAGGATAAGAGAACATTGTTTTGCTGTTACAAAGAATGTATTAGCCTAATGATTTGAAGACATACTGTTCTGTGAAAAAGTCACAATGTAGAAACTAGTAATGGTATAACTGGAATTGTGCCACACCTCAGGTATTTATGTATTTTTATTTTATATGTTCAGATGCATATTTGGCATTGACTTTTTTTGTTTTTTTTTTTTACTTGGGATCGAACTCACAACCTTACTCTTGCCAAGCAGGGGTTTGTGCTGCTGAGTTAAATCCTCCTCCTGAAGTTAAGCATTTTTTGGTGGTGGTGGGAGTCCCGGGAATCAAACTCATGACCTTGTGCTTGCCAGGGAGGCTTGTGTGCTGCTGTGCTAAATCCCCAGCCCCCAGCCTTGACTGTTTTAAAATACTAAGGTCTTCTTTTTCTTTTCTGTGAACGCCTGGTGACTCCCTTCCACCACCACCAGTCTTCAGGTGGGATGTGGGACCACAGAGAAAAAGTCCTTTTCAGCTCTGGTGTCTCAGCATGGACATTCAGCATCTATGAGAGTGTCACGGTCACTCTGTCATTGCTGGGACACGTAGGCGATGCCCTCGCTGTAAAGGAGGAGGAAGGTGTTTAGCTTATGGGAAGGCATGGTGGGGGATCCTGGCAGGGGGAGGCTGCTCCTGCGGTGGTGGCCAGGAAGCACAGGGCGAGGGAGGAACCAGGTGGGTTGCTGCACCTTCGGAGTGACACCCCCAGTGTGTGGCTGCCGCTACCACACCCTGTCTCCCGCACCACGTTTAGCTTCAGTCCTCAAAAGCCCTGCCTGTGAGCACGTGAGGCTTTGAGATGCCAGCACGTGTCTGATACGAGCCGTAACAGGTAGAGCTGCTGCTTTGAAAAGAAGGCTTGTGTGGTCTGCAGGGCCGAGTCAGGACTAGAGGCCTTGGGTTTGTATCCTGCACCTCGGCCGCAGAGATTTACTGCCTGTTGGACCCGTGCAGGGGACATGGGTGGTGAGGAAGGGGATCTGAGCAGGGAAGGTTCTGGTTCCCCAGGTAGCATCAGCATCCGAGAGGACTGTGTGCCCTGAGGTCCTCCCAGGTGGGCAGCAGAGGTCCCAGAGAGTGGGAGACCCTGCCTGGGCTCAGGGGAGGTGGGGACTCATCTATGAGCTGATCCAGGTGGCTGCAGCATTGGAGCAGAAAGCGGCAGGGCTTGGCTAGCTGGGAGTACTCTTCCGGGAGTGGGGGAGGCATCCGGACTGTTCCCTCTGTCCCTTTGAGAAATCAAGGCCCAAGGGTTTTGGACCAGAAAGGGCCTCACCGCTGAGAAAGGGCTGTCCCTGGGGCCTTTCACCTGCATCGACAGGCAGATTTTGGAAGCATGAATATCTCGAAATGGATCCTCAAGACTGAGGGCACAGAAAAAGTACACTTGGCTTCTATTGGTGTGGGGAGACAGCCAGACCCCACAGGCCCTCCCGTGCCCCCTGCACCCCGCAATGCCATGTATTCTTCCCGGGATGGAGGTGCAGCTCCAGGGAGAATAAGGAACGGGAAGTCTTAGTCTGCGTTCTGTTGCTGTGATGAATTAACTGGAGGTGGGTACTGTATAAAAAGCTCACCATTTTGGAAGTTACAAGTGCAGGATGAAGTAGCCCCCTGATTCAGCCTCATGTTGGAGGGCATCATGGGAGAGGCCAGAGAGGGATTCAACAGTTACACCTGCACATTTACAGCACCCCACTCTGGTGAGAACCAGGTCACTATGTCAGTTCCTTCTCAGGGCAGTCGCACCAGTGACCCAACCATCTCCCACTTAGCTCCTCCTCTTGGAGGTCCTTGCACCTCTGAGCACTGCCACCCTTGAGGCTAAGCTTCCAGTGCAGGACTCTTTTAACAGGAGCCCTTTCCATGTGGTGAAATTTAAACCCTCAAGGAGAACCTTTATTGGACTGAGAAAATTCTTATTTGCTGAGCAGATTCTCTATTGCTTAAGTTTCTGCCACGAGAGGGCTAAGAACTCAAGACAAAAACAAACTTCAATAATTAAAGGAAGCTAGAGACCCCCACCCTTGCTCACCACCTGGGTCTGTGGCCTGTGACATTCCTGCCTTCTACCTGTCTGTGTAGACAGGTGTAGGAAAACATCTGGGAGGCTTCATAATGAGTTGTTCCCAGTGGGAACGAAGTTTAATGTCCTACATTGAACATGGATTCATTTTTGCAATAAAAATGCAAATCTAGGAAAATATTTCAGAGTATGTTGGGTTTGTTGTGGGCAGTTTGGAAAAATATGAAAAGTACATTTAAAAATTAAATCATCTGAATTCCCACCATGTAGCAATAACTGCTGTTAATATTTTTATTTATTTTATTTCATTTATACACATATTTATTAAAAGCATTTAGATGGATATGCCTGTATTCCAAGCATCTATATTCCTTTTTATGAAATTAGAATTACATTGTTTTTATTTCTCACTGTCGTCTATTTTTTTCTTTTCATTTTCCTACTGAGCATTTGGCCTCATGCTATTAAATGTTCTTGGAAAACCCATTAAAAGGTGCACGCACTGAGAGAGACATAGGGTGATTTCCCTTCCACTGTACACAGCATAGAAAGTGCGGCTCAGGAAGGTGTGGCAGCTTCCTCAGGACACCAGCTGGGCGTGGTGCGCCTGTGAGCCCCTGCCGTGTTTTCCCGATTGTGGAGACCGACCCCCCAAAGTTGGAGGAGTAAGTGAACGGAGGTCACAGGTTGGTGTGTGGGTCCTTAATAAATCCAGAGCTTCGAGCAGACCACGTTCTTCTCTGCCCGGATCGGATCCACCCCTGAGGAGCAGGACTCGGTGTAGACGACCCTCCGGAGGGAGGGCATGCTGGCTGAGCGGCTGCCCCGAACCGCTTCCTTCTTCATGCTGCTTGGCCTCGTCTTCCCTAGGAGGTTCTGGTTCCTGCTCTGCACCAGTCAGGGCTCCTCGGCCTGACCCAGCCCTTTGGCACCATGCCGTGATGGTGAACCCCCAGGGCTTTCCTCCCAGCCATGCAAGATGGAGCAGAACCTTGGGGGGGGGGACAAGACCGAGACAGTTGGGGCAGCAGGAGCCCCAGTGCCTCGTTAAAATGACAGCTGTGAATCCTGTGACTCACTCTGCACCAGGAGTGGGGTTTCAGCTGGGAGGCGGCTAGGGGGCTATAAAATCCAGATAGGACATGTCTACATAAATCATACCACTATCGATTGATCGATCTATCAGTCTATCTTTATCTATAGAGAGGGCAAGAGAGATTGCTGTAATTCACCCAGATTTTGATAGAAATGTTTTTCCAGTTTCTTTTTCAATAGCTCTGTGTATGTGTACCTGTGTGTGTGCATGCGCGTGTGCATACATGTGTGTGTGTGTGTGTGTGTGTGTGTGTGTGTGGTATATCCCACAGTCTGTACATATTCACTCCAGGAGTTTTGGCGGACATGACAGATGGGCTGGGACCAGGAACTCTGTGGGTCGGCATGCAGGGTCACTGCTCTGAGCTGGCCCACAGCGTGACTGTCCATCTTTGGTGATCACCTGCACTTGGAGTAATCAGTAGCATGAATAAGAGGTGAACAAGGGACAAAGACAACCAGGGTGCAGGGCCCGGGGGCTGCAGTGAGTCTGCCCCACTGAGAAGCATTGGGATTTGGTTACGGGATTATTCTGATGATTCCTCTGATGGTTTTCTGCCCTCTCTAAGAGGTGAAGTGGGCAGAATGACACCCTCTGTCACATGTCTGTCTGTGACCTGGAACTAGGTGACACATGGTACCTGGCAAAGGGTAAGTAGGGTTGCCGATGGAGTAAGTTGCTGATGAATGGATTTTAAAATAGGGAGATGATTGAGATTACCCAGGTGGGCTGAATAGAATCACAGGGGCTCTTCAAAGTGGGAGAGGGAAGCAGGAGAGTCAGAGGAGATGCAACCATCAAAAACGCAGGGAGATGCAGCACTGCTGGCTTTGAAGGCAGAGGAAGGTGCCACAAGCCAAGGAGTGGGAATGGCTTCTAGAACAGGAAAAGGCAAGGAGATGAATTTTATTTTAGAGCTGCAAAGAGGAATATAACTCAGCCAGCTGGTATAAGGATGGCCCAGTTAGCTAATTTTAATGTGCATATGCTTTTGAACTGGATGGGGTTTAATTTTACCACATAAAACAATGCTTCTATTTTCTAGAAGTGGTCACTAGCTAACTTTTCCAGTATGTATCCCGCCCAGACTTGACTGCTGCCAGAGCCAGAAGCCCATTTTCTGGTCCTTTCTGCAAAGGCAGAGGGAAGCTGGCTTCAGAATCCACCATGGAGCAAGATGAAATGTCCTCCCTTCAGGGACCTTGTGGGGTGCTGTGCTAGCTGTGGCCAAAGGCACTGCTGTAGTCAGGGGTTGCAAGGAGACAGGGCATCGTGTTTACAATGGTCACCTGAGGAGTCACATACAAAGAAAGTGCAGGAGATCTGTCCACACACTGAAGACCTGGAGAATCCAGCTGAGGGCCTAGATCCATGGCAATGACCTGCATGAGTCCAGCTGAAAACCCAGCGCCCACGACAATGACTCATCCAAGTCTATTTCATGGATCTGTGCTGGGAAGGCCCACAGGTCAGCAGTGGAAGCTAGAAAGTCTGCGCCAGCAGGATGAAGGATCTGTGCCAGCAGGTGAGGGGTCTGCACTGGAGCCGGGAAGCCACGCTCAAAATAAGGACCAGGGCTCCCCTGAAAAGTATTGTAGCCATCCTCACAGATGAGGTCCCGAGCTCCTTACATGATGAGAACAGCTGAGTTCATATCAGAAAGCCAGCTTGAAAAGCTTTTCCTGGAGATTGAGCAACACACACCTTCCTCTTTGGAGTCAGGAAGCGATGCTCAAAGTAATGACCTGAGCTCCCCCAAAGTGAGCTGCAGCCATTGCCGGCAACAAGGCCCTGAGCTCCTCCGATGATAACAGCCGAGTTCATATCAGGGGGCCAGGACGACAGGCTCCTTCAGGAGAACCAGCGGCTCCAAACAGCAACAACACTTAGGCAAACCCACCACACTGCTCTTCCTCTCTAGGTCTCCTTTGCACGCTGGCAGCAGTCCTCAGGGGGTCTCCATGCTCAGCACCACACTGATTCAGTTCAGCTGGGGTTTAAGCGGACCTCCAGTTACCAGTCCACCACAGGGACAATGTGGCAGAACTAGAGAGGGGTCCGAGTGTCATGGGAGCTGGACCCGCCAGCCTGACCCAGTGAGGAGGCCACCCCCAGGTGTACTGGGCAGATGACCACAGGTAGGGAGGTCCGGAACAGACGGGCTAGCCCTGAGGCCCTCCACCTAGCCACTGGGTCCTCAGGACCCAGCGCTCCCTTGGGTGGCACTGAGAGAGCGGCAGGAGCGGGGAGGGGGAGATGCAGATGACTGAGCCCCATCAGAGGGACTGTTGGCCACAGAGTGACCCAGGCCTGAAGCATGGACCACGTGCTCTTCTCCTGGGTCTCAAGGGATGCAGCTGGAGGCTGGTGAGGGAAGTGCTAAAGAATACAGATGGCGTGATCGTTACAAGTCTGCTTGGGAGCGGGGCCGGGCTGGGGGGTGACCTCGTGACTGCTCTGCCGTCGCGTCGGGTCAGGCCCGTTGGTTTCCCGGGCTTCGCTCACGTGATGTTTACCGAGTGACCATGGCGTTCCAGGTACCTCTTAGCAGTTACCTTGTAAGGGCGGAGTTTGGGCTGAGGGTTAAGGGTGGGGGCGGTGACGGGCCACAGACAGACAGGCAGGCACGGTCCTCCCCCGTGGACGCTGAGCGGAAGGAGGCACGGGCCACAGGCAGGCACGGTCCTCCCCCGTGGACGCTGAGCGGAAGGAGGCACGGGCCACAGGCAGGCACGGTCCTCCCCCGTGGACGCTGAGCCGAAGGAGGCACGGGCCACAGGCAGGCACGGTCCTCCCCCGTGGACGCTGAGCCGAAGGAGGCACGGGCCACAGGCAGGCACGGTCCTCCCCCGTGGACGCTGAGCGGAAGGAGGCACGGGCCGCGGTGAGGCTGCACAGCCGCGGGGCGGATTCCGACACCCGCACATTGTCCCGGGCTGCCACAGACCCTTCTCCAGGACGGTCTCACGCGCCTCTCAGCAGCTGGCTCAGTGCTGTGAACCGGAAACCTGTGAAAACAAGGCTGCAGATATCTGAGGGCCAAGGAAGCCTTGGGCCTGGCTGGGAGAAGCTCCCCATGTAACAGCCCAAGTCTCGAGCTTCCTGGTAAGCGAGGCAAACAGAAAGGAGCGAAACGCACTGCCCTCTGTGCTTACCGCAAAGAAGCCGGGCTGTCGGGAGAGAGGCGTCTGTTTTCGAATCTTTTTTAATTTTTTTCTTTTTAGCTTTGTGCTTTGGGAGGCATTTTGCACATGGGTTTCTAGATAAGGGACACGTAACAACATAATGGATAGTGTCTTTCCTTGCAGTTCTACAAACAATGCAAATGTGATTCATATGGCGGCGGCTTCTATCAGCCCTGGCTGATGGCCAAAGGCATCAACAATGCGATCTGCTCATGCAGTGTGAGTTTTTCTCCTCGAAGCCAAAATGATATCATCCAGCTTTGGATCTTCCCGGGGACTCGACTTGGCACACGGAAGAGCTTAACTGCTTGAGAAGAATTGAAATTCACTTTCTTAGGGTATCTTGTCCGCTTACTTCCACTTGGCTTTTAAAGAGTGACCTCCTGGCTCTCTGGGCTCATGTGTGTTGCCCTACTGTGTGCTCCTAGAGAGCTCTGTGCATCCGTCCCCGCCCTGGAGCCCCCCGCTGTGTTTGCACTGAAGGAAGACGAGCCCAATCTTCTCAGCTTTCTCGCTGGCCCTGACACACACAGGCCTCTGTGGACCTGCCCGAGGTGGCCTGAAGTCACCGTGGATCTTGGCATAGGCCAGGGAGCTCTGGGTCTGGGCTTCAGCACATGTTGTCAGGCTCAAACCTGGGCTTTACTTCTCTCTAGCTTGGTGGTCTTTGGTGGCCTGTGTCCTCATCTGTGAGATAGAGCTAGCATAGTCCTTGCCTGTGGGACTGCTAGGGGATGAAGGAGTCCACACACAGAAGGCACCCACCTGAGTGGTGGGTCTGTACGAGTGCTTGGCATACAGACGGTCGTGCACCTGGCGATCCAGGTTAGCATCTTCCATGTCTCGGGAACAGCTCTGCCAGGGTTAGTGGGCAGAGAGGCGGGGCTGGCACCCAGATGCTGGAAAGAGGACCTGCATCTGTGATCCCAGGCGTGTGAGGGACCAGGCTGACCCTCATGTGCATGCTGGCCCTGCAGGCACCTTGATCCAGAGGCTGGGAACCATGTGTCTTTCTCTGAGCTCCCTGCTTAGCTGTGGTTTCATGGAAGGACATATGTATTCTCTGGCTCACAGACTCCATCTTCTGGCCTTCTTCTGGAGGCCTCTTGCCTCAGTTTCCCTTGTGAGGCAATTGAGGGGTCTTGTACCCCCAGAAGACTTGGGATTCTCACCTGATTCAGCCTCGCTTTCTATAGCAGACATAACATCTTCAGCTCAGCTGCCTCCTTACTCATGAAAGACTCGATGGGCCCTGGCAGGGTGGCTCCTGGGAGGTACTCTATGCTTGGTGCTTAGCTGGGACCTACAGAGCATTGGACACCTAGCCTGCTCTTCTCTAAAGTCTGCACAGTTTGAGCCCAGTTTAGAATTTGTCTTTCCTGGGGGTCTTGGCTACAGTCCAGTGGTATAGTGCTCACCTCACATGGGTGAGGCCTTGGTGTCCTTTTCTATCTGGGCAAAGGAAAACATCTTTGTGGAAATAACCATGAAAAGCCTTAAAGTTCCAAGGTGGCTTTACCCCAGGGTCCCTAGAACTTACTGGCAGCAGGAACTGATGCTCACTGACCAGATCCTGGAGGTACATGGACTCCCTGCACCATGATTTCCTTCTTCTGACTCCCTTGCAGCTTTCCCAAGCTCTGCCTCTTCAAAGGCATGCCCTCAGCCACACCTAACCAAGCCAGCACAGGCCCCACTCCCCAGAGCCCTGCCCCCAAGGCGAGCCCTCCCCAGTTTCCCCTTCTGCCTTGGGCCACCAAGTGTCCCCCCGAGTCTTTGCCTTCCTCACCATGCTCCTCGCTGGCCCTCCAGCCCCCTCTAGCGCAGGCCCGGCTGGGAGCTGCACCAGCCAGAGTGGTCTCCTTTCTGCTTCTGCAGGCCTCTTGCTGGTCAGCTGGGTGGACATCGTGATGGCTAACCTTGACTGCTGAACTTCTTGGCTCAAGACACACCTAGGGGTTGGAAAAAGGGCACTTCTGGGTGTACTGGATGAGCCGTGGTTGCCTGACCTTGGGGACTGTATCTAGTCCCTTCCTCCCTGCTTCCCTCTTTCTGCTTCCAGTCCCGCAAAGTGAACAGTTTTCCTCTGCCACGCTTCTCCGTCGTGGCCGCCAGCCAGCCGACCGTGCACTAAAAGGCCGAAGCCGTCAGCCGGCAGGAACCCTCCTCCCGGAGCCGTTCGCGTCAGGCATTGTGTCTCGGCCACAGACAGGCGGTGAATGCAGCATCGCGCTGCCCTTTTCATATTCTTTGCATTTTCTGCTCTGGAAAACACGCATATATTTCACAAGAAAGGGATTTAAAAAAATCAAGGACTTTTCATCCTGCTCGTAAGGAAGGCGACGTGTGAAGTGGTTCTGTTGAGCAGAGCATCTGATTTTGTGCCAGCATCCATAAATGAGCATCTAGACTCGGTCTCGCCCGGGTTCCAGCTCCGCCTGCCGCGGGCCCCTGACAGGTCACTTTGGCCTTCCAGGCGTGTGCAGCTTCAGATGCTTCCCATCCCTTGTGTGGGACACGTCATGGGCCCACCAGACTCAGAGTGAGCTGTATACTTACTGTCATTTTGGAGGACGAGGGTAGGCACAGCTCTTGGTCGCCTTCACAGGACATTAGTGGCCTTCTTTTAAGTCTTTGCAAACCTCCTGCCACCCCTAGCCTTGCACCTCCATTGTAGCTCTGTGACTTGTTCAGCCTGCTCTCCTTGGCCCCCTTCCACAGACCGTGGGCAACCTCTGCCCCTCACCCATGCCACTCAATGGAAACTGGTCCAACTGCAGAAAGTCTGCCATCTGTGACTTCCCTGTGGCCCCTGTACTCACCCGGCCGTGGACAGGGTATTCATGCTGAAGGAGCCTGCAGTTTTGTAAAAGGAGCCCCGATCCCATGTTCTGTAGACTTTTAAATCATTCATCCTTCTACAAGGCTGTGTTGATCAAAGCAAGCCAGAGTGTTTGAACTATTGCTTTGAACCGACTATTATAAATCCCCAGCCTTCATGGGCACCCAGCTGGCGCAGCGTTGGTCCTCAGGTCCTGATGGAGGCCACCGTCCCCTTGTCCAGGGTTGGCTGCCATGTGTTCATCTAGGTGGGCGAACCTGACATCCTCCCTTTGCAGAGTAATAAAACAGGCCTGAGCCCAATGTGGGCTTGTAGATGCAATCAAGAATTCTCTGGGAAATTATACTCGTTCTACTTCTGGATTCCAGAGAACACAGGGTGCCCTGGCAGCCTGCAGGGCTGAGAAGCGAGCAGAGAAGAGAGTTCTCTCTCCCTCACCCCCAACCCTGCTCAGTGCTTCCACCTTCCCAGAGCCCAGGAAAATACATTCTCATCAAAAAGTTTTGGAGTTTAAGGTCTTAGCTAGTTTCCTGGGCATGGCACAGAAAAAATAATATTCTCTTTATTTCTAGATTGGCTGCCAGGCTGCCTTTTATCAGTATGACACAGGTCACCCTCATACCTGTCCTAGCCTTTTCCACCTGCTTTATACCTGTAGCTGGGGTGTACCTGTTAGGGCTGGTGGGGATTGGACACACTTAAGCTGAAATCCAGAAATCCAAAAAGCTCCAAAATCCAACTTTTGAGAGCACAGAAATAACCCAAATTATGCCAATTCAAAACCCCAGAAATCTGAAACACTTTAGATCTCAAGCATTTTTCATAAGGGATATTCAGCTGGTAGCAATTGGTATTCTCAGATGCCAATGACAGAAGCCCTCTCTCATTAGCAAGAAGGCACTGGACTTCTGATCGACGTCCTGATTTGCTTACTTTGGAATGCTTAGGCAATTCTGATTGGTTGTTCATGTTTACCACTCCTTCCATGACAATTCTGATTGGTTTTCTGTGTTTACATCTTCCTTTGCTAGACTTTTTAAAAGTGATAGTGAAGGACTGAGTTGGTAAAACTCACAAAGTCCAAGACCTAGAAGATATAAGATGTTACAACTTTAATTTGAGACAAATGTTGTAACCCTGTGTTATGTCCCCAGCCCTAACATTAATGCTTGGTAATAAATGGGCTTTTGGGGAGCATGCTGCTTCTAAATGTAGATCTCTAAGTGCCTCAGCACTGAGACTTCAGAAAGTGGGGTGGGGAAGGTAGAAGAAGGCAGAGGAAAATAGGCAGCAGTTTACATTGTGAGTTGTGTGGATCTTTAATTTCTTTTCCTGGTCTCCCAGATGGCAGGTGGCTGTAGTATACCTGTTAGGGCTTGGATAAATCTCCCCCAAAGGTCCATGTGATGAAGTCAGAGGTACTGTAACATTTATCAGGAGGGGCCAAGGAGAGGTCTTTAGGTCACTGGGGGTGTGGCCTTGAAGGGGACCATGGGACTCCAGCCCCTCCTCTTTTTCTCTTTCTTGAAGACAGGATATTGCAGGTCTCTTTTTCTGGAAGTCACTGCCTCCAGAGAAAACACTTCCAAGTGTGATGTTAGGGAGGAGAGGAGAGGGGTGTCTTCCAAGGCAAAGGGAAGGAGGTTTGGATATGGTCTGAATGCATTGCTTGGAGTTTTCTGTGCTGGGAGCTTGGTCCTTAGTGTGCCCATGTGGGGAGCTGTTGGGGGGCAGCACCTAATTAGGTCTTGGAGGTATCATTCTTGGAGCTCTTTCAGGACCATGGTCAGTTCCAGGGCCTGCTGCTCCCTGCCGGGGTACCTGATTGCTCCCTCTCCTATGGGCTTCCACTGTGATGCTGGTTGCCTTGCTGTGGCACAGTCAGTGGCACCTTTGCCAGGACCATGACTGAATTTACTTCTAGAACTGTGAGCTAAATAATCTTCTTTTACTTATTCATTACCTTGCATTGTGCATTTTATTATAGCAACTGGGAATAGATTGAGGCTGAAAACTGGAGATAGATCCACAAGCTGCATCCTGTGAACTTCTGTGAGCTTTATGATGCCTCCCTTTAAGTATGAAAAGACAATGAGGGGTCACTGTGCATTTGAGGAATATATTTTCTATGAAAGAGAGATACAAGACGGGCAGGCGACATGAAGGTAACAGGAATTAGAATGGAATTTGGGTGCTTACCTGGTTCAGTGATGTAAGAAGACACTAGAGCAAGATTACTCCTGTGTTAGAATTAATAGTAACCCACTATGTCCTGTTCTGTGCCAAGCAAAACTATCAGTCAGTATGGGAGCAAAGTATCTGTACCTCCAAAGACTTACAAATTCATTCTCCTTGCACCAATGTTTAGAAACTGCCATAGGATGAATTTCAGGCAGAGAAGATATTTTATTCTTTCATAGGAGTCTGAGGGAGGCAGGTCTGGAGTTTACTCAGGAGTTCAATATCTGCGTCAGGGACATGCATTTTTTTTCTTTTTTTGATGGTACTCAGGATTGAACCCAAGACCTTGCATATACTATACAAGAATTCTGCCACTGAATTATACCCCCAATCCTTTTTAAGAATTTTGAGACAGAGCCTGCTAAATTATGAGGGTGGCCTCCAACTCATGATCCTCCTATCTTAGCCACCCAAGTAACTTGGATGACAGACATCTACCACCACACCCAGTGATCAGAGTCTGTTAAAATTATTGTCAGAATATTAATTTTTCATCCAGATGCTGGTTGCCTCATGAGCCCAAATGCATATGATTAAAATAGAAAGAAAATAGGGAAGGAAGGAGACAGAGATAATTTTTTTCTGTTCCTGGACTGCCTCTCTCCTTTTATTAACAGAGGACACAAAAAGCCCCCAGCAACCCTTCTTCTGTGCCACATTAGCCAGAATCAACTCTCAGGAAAATAAAGTAAAAAGCCACAAAATAAAAATAAGTAATAACAGGTCCAGAGGATCCAAGCAGCAGAGCAGAAAGTTGCATCTCAGGAGAGTGCTGGGTGCCTGACCTGAGGCCAGCGGGTCCCAGCAGGAGCCTGCCGCCAGGCTGTGACAGACTGTCTCCAGGGCAGATGGGCTCTGGAAGCCTATTTTTTTATGGTTAAGCATTTGTAGAACAATATCATATAATTTACATAGATAAATATAAACCAAGGCATTTGTTAAGGTAATAAAAGCAAAAGTTGGAAAGTAGAAAAATGATTATAACTTACTACTTGGCTTAGCAGAAAATAGCATAGTCATTATGGATGCAACACTTTTTAATATTTTGTAAACAGCTCCATCGAGATGTAATCCAGCTATTCTACCCCTTGTCTATTCATGGTGTACCATCCAGTGGGTCTGTGTGTATTTACATGGTTATGTAGCAATCACACCAACAATATTAGAATATTTTTCTCACAAGAAAGAAAAGCCACAACCATTAGCGCATACTCCCCACTTCTCTCCCCATCTCCCCTCTCCTTTCTGCCCCTCTACCTTACTCCCTGACCCTTGGAACATCAATTGTCTGCTCTCTCTTTTTGTTTGCCATGCCTCCTACCTAGCTGGAGTTTTCTGTGCTAGAAGCTTGGTCCTTAGTGTGCCCATGTGGGGAGCTGTTGGGAACTTTATGGGTAGCACCTAATTAGGTCTTGGAGGTATCATTCTTGGAGAAGATTTCTGCAGTTCTTTCAGGACCACGGTTGGTTCCTGGACCTGCTGCTTCCTTCCTGGGTACCTGATTGCTCCCTCTCCTGTGGGCTTCCACTGTGATGCTGGTTGCCTTGCTGTAGCAGACTCAGTGGTACCTTTGTGTTCTTTGACCAACACCTCCTTGTCCCCCAAATGTCTGCTAAGGATCTTCTACTGTCTTTCTGCTTCTAAGATCAACATTTTTAGCAGCCACATATAGAAGAGATTATGCAGTATGTTTTTCTCTGCTGGGCTCATTTCACTTGACATATGTTCTCTTGGTTTATACATGTTGCTGCAAATGACAAGATTTCCTTCCTTTTTAAAGGCTGTCTAGCATCTCATGGTGTCTTCATGCTGCATCTTCTCTGCCCATTTACCTAGCAGTGGACATCTGCACCTTGGCTTGTGTGAATAGCAGAATAAACCTTTCTGCCACCATCTTTGAGTGTCAGGTATTTTTGTCTCAGCAATGAGAAAAGTTAACTAAGAATTTTGTACCATGAGTGGGGTCATTGCTGTGCTGGTACTGACCATGTGTTTCAGGAGTCTTTGAGACTGGCTTGTGGGATGAGTTTGGAAGGGTTCAGAGATGCTGGCTGAAAACATACAACTGGAGCATCTTAGGCTGTATTTTATGGAAGATTCTTGTCACTGCTCAGAAGACCAGAAAACTGGTAGAAATTCTGCCAGTAAAGACCAGGCTCAGGAGGTTTTTGCTGGGAAGAAGGACTGCATTGGCTTTTGGACTCCAAACCATGTGTGTTATTGCTTGACAGAATATTAGTCTGTGTTTTGCTTCTGTCCAGAGACTTTGTCTGAGACTGAGATTAAGAGTGGCAGACTAATAGTTAATCTTGCAGAAGAAATTTCAAGGCAGTCTAATGTTGAGGCTGTGGCATTGCTACTGATGGGGGCTTTTAGCCATATCTGTGTTGAGAATCAAGAGCAAAGAGCCCAGCAGAGTGATTTAAAACATTGTGAGTTTGTTCAGAATGGAAGCTTCAGTAAAGCTGGACTGCAGAGGAGACCTGGATTGCTGAGAAGGAACAGAATATAAGAGATGGCCTGAGGGCATCACAAGAAACAGCAGGAAGAATCTTTCCTCCTTTAACTTTGAGTGTCATGTATTTTGCTCAGCAATGAGAAAAGTAACTAAGACAACAGCTAAAATGGAAATGTTGGGAAGGGGAATGAATAATTGAGGATTGGTAGGAGAGCTTTAAGTCCTCATTACCATATCAGGAAGGCAATAGATAATGCGTGTCTAAAATGGACCAAAGAAGTACTGCAGTCAGGACATGATTAAGTGGGATCAGAAATATGGAAGTAAATCACGAAGAAATGGCTAAAGAGACACAAGGACGTGTCGCATGGGAGCAGGGACTGGAGGCTGGGGACTGCCATTGTCAACAGAAGGCCTTTAACACATTGAAACCTCCAAAAGTAGCACCTTAAAAATCATGATTTAGCACACATAATCAGTTTATAAATTATTAGCTGTATTGTCACCTTGTGCTTTGAAAGTATTCAAATTTTTTTCTCCTTTTAAAAACCTTCGATTATGTTCTCATTCAGCACATTGGTCTGTCCATTGTTTGACACTCAAATTTTTAAAATAAGTACTGTTTTCCCTGTTGTTTGTAAAAAGTTTCAGACAGACTTAGTAAGAAATGAAAGATACTTGTTTAGGTGATACTGGCTACTGACAGAGGCAGGCAGGAGGCTGGGGAAGTAGGCCCAGAACCTACGGATGCGGGTGCACATGGTCAGCACCCCCTGGAGCCCCGGGAGAGCACCCACTCCATCCTGAGGCTGGGAAGTCCAGGTACGAGTGCTGGGCCCTGGTGAGGGCTTCATGCTGTGTCGTCCAGGCAGAATGTGGAGGAGGAGGTAGTGAGTGGGACAGAATAAGTGGGGTGGAACATGGCTCTGTCAGGTTCCAAGTCCCGTGATAGTAACATCAATCTGTTTGTGAACCCATAGCCCTCAAGACCTGAGCGCCTCTGGACAGTCGCGGCTCTCAACACGCCTGCATGCGGGCCAGGTTTCCAGTGAATGAATGCTGACTTGTCCCCAAATCAAAGGTGTTCTGATTCCGAGTAGCCAAAATCCCACTGGTCTCTGACTCTTCCCCATGGGATGCCTGTCCCCTTCCTCCCAAACCATTAGGGGTTTCCACGCCATCACGGACCCCCTGCCTGTAGACTCTTGGTGTAGACTGAGACCAAGCATCTGACTTCTTAAATGAGGAAAACGGAACCCAGAGAAATTAAAAGCAAGAACTCAGATTTAGGTCTTCCCCATACATTTGTCTTGCTGGATCAAGCTCTGTATTCAGCTCATCAAATTGACTACTGTTAATAAAGCTAAGGTGAGGGAATAGGTAGGAAGAGGACCCAAAGTTGCCTGTGCAGATAGAGAAGTGGACTGATTCCAACACTGAGATGTTTACAAGATGAATGGGAAGTCTTCCAGAGAGGCTTGGATGTCTCTGGGCAGTCTCCAGCCTCCTGCCCACCTCTGATGGGCAGGCAAGTGAAATAAGTGGAGAGGTGTGTGTGTGCATGCGTGCATGCGTGTCTTGGTTACTTTTCTCTTCTTGCTGGGACAAAATACCCAATACCCTAAATGAAGGAAGGAAAGATTTATTTAGCTCCCTGTTTGTGGAGGTTTTGGTGCATAATCAGCTTGCTCCAAGGCAGGCTGGCCTGGCACTGGGGCAGCACTTCCAGGCAGCAGCCAGCAAAAGCAGCCAGAGCAAAAAGAAGAAAACAAACTTCTTCTCCTCCCTTATATTGTACACAGGCCGCCCACACCAATCCCCATGGCAGGTGTAGCACTCATAAAATCTCTGTGCCCTCCTCTTGCACAGGATAAAGATATTCACAAAGTAAGGATCCTGGCTCCCTGCTGAGTCTCTTCGTTAAACTTCTAAACTTCTCAAGTTGACACAATGTATCAACCCTAACAGTGTGTGTGTGTGTGTGTGTGTGTGTGTGTGTATAGTGCATCTCTTTAACACATTCTGGGTGTGAACTGTGCTAACTGTGGGAATTTAATGACTCAGCAGCAGTTGAGAACTTGTGGTTCAGAGGGGCAGGGGAGGAGTGGCTCTGTTCTCTTGCTGTTCCTTGCCTGGCTCTCACCCTTCAGTGGTCACTGTCCTGCAGCTGGAGAATTCCAGCCAGTGTGTGGACCCAGGCAGCCACTGCTGCTTCCTACCCTGGAGGATTCTGGACTCTCCAGGCTGAGGGGCACTATGTTACCTGCCATTCGCCTGGTTCCTGCCCATTCCTGGAATGACTTGGATTTCTCAGACATTTAAGATGCCCAGGAAGTTACATCTGAGGTCACCGCCCTCTCCACTGAGCTGGATCTGATTCTCGTCTTTATATAGTTGCGTCTAGAAGTCATTTCAGACTCCTTTCTGTGCCTCAAACCTGGCTTGATTTCCC
>PVLA01017143.1:0-18305 GCA_004027455.1 Hydrochoerus hydrochaeris
CTGACCACTTTAATATTCTGTTCTTGTGATGGATTTCTGGAATCCTGATTATTATATGTCTGGGTGTAGATCTGTTTTGGTTGTAACTGGCTGGAGTTCTGTATGCCTCATTTATCTGTACTTCACTTTCATTACCTATGTTTGGGAAGTTTTCCTTAATTATTTCTGTGAATAGCCTTTTTATTTCTTTTGTATTTGTCACTGCATCTTCATTCACATATTTTATTCTTAGGTTATAAATCCTCTTGTCATCTTCTAGCCTTTGTATCATTGCTTCCTGGTTCCTTGTTATTTTTAAGAGATCCTTCCTTTCATGATCATATGTTGCAAATCTATCTTCAAGGTTTGAAAGTCTGTCTTTAGTTTCTGTTAAGAGGTTTTGCCAACTTTCAGTGGAATTTTTAATTTCCTGATATTCTCCTTGGATCTGTTTCATGTATTCTAGATTTTGTTTATATTCTTCATCAAAGGCTTCTCTCCTTTCTCTGGGTTCCTCCATTCTTTCATTTGTGTCTACTTGAGGATTACCCAGCATTTCTTTTATTAATCTTCTTATATCTTGCTTCACCTGAGTTAGAATTTCAGGTTTAATTTCATCAATGAGGTCACAGAAGTATTTCTTTATTTCCTATGAGGCTGTCTCTGATATTACATGTTTGCTGCCCTCAACTTCCTCTGCATTTACCTCTACTGGACTCACTTTCCCTGGTTCAGCAGTTGGATGCCTTTTGCTCTTTCTCTGTCTTGTCATGTTTCTGGCCCCCTTTAGACAGGTGGGTGGTAGAGGTCTCCAGGCCTTTCATATTGCTTACATTTTTTTCTGCACACACTCATATTTTTTTGTATTTCTTCATCTGAGAAATGCATGTTCACCTCATATGCTCATTTTTGGAATGGGTCTTTGAATTTGGGGGGCTTGATGTCTTTCAGTTCCTTATATGTTCCAGATATAAGTCCTTTGTCTGAGGGACAGCTGGCTAAAATTCCTTCCTACTCTGTTTTCTCTTCACTCTGTTGATGATTTCTTTTGAAGTATAAAAACTTTTTAATAAGATGAGACCCCAGTTGTTGATTCTTTGGAGTGTTTCCCATGCAGTTTGTGTTTTACTCATGAATTCTCTCCCTGTCCCTATGTCTCCAAGATTTTTACCTATTTTATCTTCGAATAGATTTAGTGTTTGTTTTCATATTTAGGTCTTTGATCCATTGAGACCTTGGTTTTGTGCATAGTGATAGGCATGGATCTAGTTTCAGTCTACAGCCTGGGGAGAGCCAATTTTTCCAACACCATTTATTAAATAGGCTATCCTTCTTCCAGAATATGTGTAGCCCCTTTGTCAAATATAAGATGCCTCAATGTCTTTGTAGTTGTGTCTGCATCTTCCAATCTGTTCCATTGATCTTCAGGTCTATTTTTTGCCAGTACAATGCTGATTTTATCACTGTGGCTTTGTAGTATAACTTCAAGTCAGGGAGTGTAATGCCTCCTGCCTTGCCTTTATTGCTGAGAATTGCCTTTGCTATTCTAGGTCTCTTCTGTATCCAAATGAACTTTAGGAATGTTTTCTCTAGATCTGTAAGGTATGTTATTGGCATTTTGATCAGAATTGCATTAAACCTATATAACAGTTTTGGGAGGATAGACATTTTCACAATGTTGGTTCTTCCTCTCCAAAAGCAAAGGATATCTTTCCATTTTCTGGCATCCTCTTCAACCTCCTTTTTTAGCGTACTATAGTTTTCAGTGTATAGGTCTTTTACATCCTTTGTTAGGTTGATTCCTAGGTATTTCATTGTTTTGGAAGCTATTGTGAAAGGCGGCATTTCCATAATTTCTCTCTCAGTGAGTTTGTTGTTAGTGTATAGGAATATTATTGATTTTTGAGTACTGACTTTGTATACAGCTACAAGGCTGAATTTGTTTATTAACTCTAGTCATCTTTTAATGGAGTTTTTGTGGTCTTCTATGTAGAGTATCATGTCATCTGCAAATAGTGATAATTTAACTTCTTTCTTTCTTATCCTTATTCCTTTTATATATCTCTCTTGTGTAATTGCTCTGGCTAATGATTCCAGAACTATACTGAACAGGAATGGTGATAGTGGACATCTTTGTCCTGTTCCTGATTTTAAAGTGAAAGCTTTCAGTTTTTGTCCATTTAGTATAATGTTGACTTTTGGTTTGTCATAGATGGATTTTATCAGATAGAGGTAGATACCATTTATTCCAAGTTTCTGTAGGGTTTTTATCATGAACAAGTGTTGGACTGTGACAAAAGATTTTTCTGTGTCTTTTGAAATCATCATGTGATTTTTGTCTTTGGCTCTGTTGATGTGGTGTATTACATTTATTGATTTGTGCATGTTAAATCGTCCCTGCATTCATGGAATAAATCTCACTTGGTTGTGATGTATATCATCTTTTTTATGATTTGCTGTATTCTATTTGCCAGTATTTCATTCAGAACTTTTGCATTGTTGTTCATTAGGGAGAGTGACCTATAGCTCTCCTTTTTGGTTGCATCTTTCTCTGGTTTTAGTATCAGAATAATATTTGCCATCAGGAATGAAGAAAAATTGCTTCTCTTTCAATTTCACTGAAAAGTTTGAGGAGTATAGCATTAAATATTCTCTAAATTTCTTATATAATTCATCTGTGAATGCATCAGAACCTGGACTCTTCATTGTTGGTAAGTTTTATCACATTTTCAATTTCAGTATCTGATATTGGGTTATTCAAAATTGTTCTTGAGTCAGTTGTGGTAAATCATATGTCTAGAAATCCATCCATTCCCTCTGTGCTTTCCACCTTATGTAAGTAAAGATTTTCTAAGTAGGTATTCATGATCTTATGAATTTCCATGGGGTTTGTAGTAATTTCACCCTTTTCATTCCTTATTGCATGAATTTGAGTTTTTTCTTTCTTTTTCTTGAGAAGGCTGGCTAGAGGTTTATCAATTTTGTTCATTCTCTCAAAGAAATAGCTCTTTGATTCATTATTTTTTTTAGTTTCAGTTGGGTTAATTTCTGCTCTGATCTTTATAATTTGCTCTCTTCTATGAACTTTGTGAGCCCCAGATCTTTTCAACACCTCACATTGGGCTTTCATTGGGCTGCTCAGCCCAGCTTCATATTAGATTGCACAAGAGCCTTGAACATCTACAGTACAGCTGTATTACAAGAGGTGAAGTCCTTGATTCAAGCCATGCTTTCCAGGATGAAGATCCCTGGCTAAAAACCTGAGATACCAGCTGCTTGCCACAGGCTTCCTATGTCATCAGCTTCTGCCCACAGATCAGCACTTCATTTGCAGATACTTCTCTCATAATCTTGGAAAATGTATGTACAGAACAACCTTCTGAACTCTTTCTGCAGGTAATATAGGGTGTTTGAAACTAAGGCTTTGTTTAGCCCAAACCATATCACAAAATGGCAAATATAGACAGGAGACCTGGGAGTAGAGGTGGGGAAGAGCTGAGCAGAAAATTCAAAGGTAAAATTATTTTTTAATTTTATTTATTTATTTTATTTTGAAGGTAGTAGACTACAGCAGAACAAGACAGGACAAAGCCAATTGAGGTGGTACAGTGAAACTGGTACAGAACCTCACAGCAGATTACCAGGATAACAGCAATAGGTACACTAGTATATCTGGTTTTCTTCACAATAGTTTTCCTTCAATCAGGTAGAGCAATATCAAAAGAAATACCAAAATTATAAAAACAGAATATTGAATAGAGCAATACCATTGATCAGAACAGAGCAAAATAGAAATAAAAATATTTGCCTTCAAAGAGATGGCAGAGGAAAATCCCCCTTATTTGCTATATTGTATATAGTCAAACTCGCAAGAGATGCTCAGATCTCTGACTCACACTTGCTAGCGGGAGGGTGGAGATGAGATGGATGTTTGATTCTTAGCCTGCATGCTGGTAGGCTCACAGCTGCTCACCAGAGCAGTGAGCTGGCTGCCTGTTTTCCCAGCACCCCCAAGTTCCAACATCCAAAGGTAAAATTATTAAGATGCAAAATGTGTGTGTAGTAATTCCCCAGGATGAATATGATTATTATATATTAAACTCATATACCAATAAGATTGCTTAGTATTTTTTTAAAAAGGAGACTCTATGGATATGCAATGACTGGGTCATTTACTACTACAATAGGTTTCTTAACTGCACAAAGGTAGTCCTGAAGTTTCTGACAGCTTCAACCATGTTGATGTTTTCTCTTTCAGCCATCTGTGAGTGCCTCCTAAAATAAAATTAAGACCATAACAGAAGATTTGGCCAACAGCTCTGAAGAGCAGAACTTTGCTGTCATCAACAGGAGCCATGTTCAGAGACTCTAGACTTCTCTCATTACCTTTAGATTTAGTGAGTTATCCCTACCACCACCAGTGATGTTATAAATGACAAGATGTGCTGACACAATTCCTGTTTATAGTATCTCTTCATCTGTGGGCATTTTCTGTTTGTTTCACATTGGAATAAATGTCAAAAGGCTATGTTGTCCATGCAAAAGTGTATGTTGTCCATGCACTTTTTTGTTTTCCCAGGTATGGTTCTTATTACAGGCATCTGGATGTTGGTTGACTCCTGAAATGCTAGCAAACTCATGAATGAAGACATATCTCTTCATTAATAGCCAAGCCTATGTCACAGGGATGACACCTTAGGCATTAGTGAGTGTTATAGTTACTTTTCTCTCATTGCTGAGACAAATACATGACATCCAAAGCTCAAGAGAGAAAGGTTTACTGAGTTCACAGTTTGTAGAGGTTTTAGTCCATAATCAGCTGGCTCCATGGCAGGGTTGCATGGTAGACAGGCTATCATTCATAGGGGTAAAAGAAAGCAAAAGCGGCAAGAGCAAAAGGGGAAGAACAAATCTCTTTTACTCCTTTATATTGTATGCAGGCTACCCATCCTAGGATGGGTGTATCACTCACACATCCAATCCTGGCACTAGACAATGAAGCAAGTTATAGATTCAGCTGCCTCTAAAAGCTTACTACATGACTGCATGAGGTTTTGGGGGAGCATCCAGACACAAACCATAGCTGTGGGTGTATTTGGAGCCTGCACCCTGTCTCAGCTCATTCTGCACCAAAAGGGCCCAACAAAGTTCGGAAAGGTTTCTCTGCTGCTGCTTCTAGTGCCACTGTGCCCTCCAGGTTGCAAGGGTTCCAGTCTCTCAGAGCTCTGTGCTTTTACTCTTAATAGAGCTGTGAGGTACAGGTATCTGATACCTGGCTTCTTAAGGTCCATGTTCTTCTGCCATGACAGACACAGCATTGTGGTTTCCCTAAACTTCTGGCTGGCCACAAGCAACTGACTGTTTTGGACTCCTGGTCTTTGTTAATTACCTGTGCCATAGAGCAGAGGACCTCAACCCAGGCCACACTGTAGGAGGTAAGCAGTGAGTGAAGATTTGTCTGTATGTACAGCTGCTCTCCCTCACTTCCACTATGGCCTGAACTCTGCCTCCTCTCCCATCAGCAGGACATTAGGTTCTTACAGGAACTTGAACCCTACTGTGAGCAATGAATTGAATCATCCCCAAACCACACCCCCAGATAGTCCATGGAAATCCACGGAAAAAAAGTCCTCCTTGAAACCCTTACCTGGTGCCAAAAGAAGTTTGAGACCATTGCCTTAAGCCAGACCTTGGAAAAGCTGCAATTGGTAGACCTAAAATCTGTTTGCCAGTAGTGTTGAGAGAGATCCTACTTGTATGGTGGACTCTTTTTCTTCTTCTCACTGTGAGGTTGTGGACATACTCCTCAAAGTTCACCAGCTGCTGCTGTGCTCAGGTTCCAACATATGTGGTCCTCATTGTCACAGAACTTCCACTGCACAAGGTCTGTGGCTCTCATTTTTCTGCATAATCTTCACCTTGTGTTTTTTCTGAGGACCTGAACAAGGGAAAAAGTGTCAGCAGCAAAGCTGTCTCTCAGTACAGACTTATAACAGTTGTGATGGTGGTCCAAGAAGATGCATGCCAGCAGTAGCAAAAGCTATAGTAATAGCTAATAGTTTACAGGAGGATTTGTGTCAAGGACTGTGTTATGAACACAAGTCTTTGTGTATCTCTCTGCCACTTTTGTAGCTAGAAATATAGTTAGCCTTAGAGCCTTCTTCCACAAAAGGCATTTTTGTCCCCTCCCCCAGTAGATGGGGATGTTTGTGTTTTTCTGAGAATCCTTCAGGACACCCTTTTTACTTGCTAGAACCTAAATTTGAGTGTTGCCTTAAGATTATAAATAAACTCTGAAGCTGGGCAAGGTGGTGTACACCTGTAATTCTAGCACTCAGGAGGCTGAGGCAAGGACATTGCTGTGAGTCCGAAGCCAACCTGAACTACATAGCAAGGTCCTTTGTCAAAAAAAAAAATGAATAAAATAAACAAACTGAACTGATGTGTTTCTATCTACATAATCTGTATTGTGAACGTTACTCAATTCCATGGCATCTCCCTAAAATGGGCAAGGCAGGTGACATAGCCAAAATCTGAGTTCCAAAACTTTCTTCACCTGGCATACTTCTGCTTTTAGCTGTTTCTACATTGATCCCTCCCCTTACCACCAGCTAGTTCATGAAACTTTGAAGAAAAAGAGCTTGTGATTCTTTGAAAGCTGGGAAAGCCATTACCCTGAACTTGGTTTCCTCCAGCGAAATGACAATTCTAAACCCTCTGCAGCTATGTGAGAGCCAGATCAGTCCTAATTCCAGAATGTCTGGAAAGTCCTAAAAGGTTTTCAGAAATGCTCTCTGTGGGAGTAGAAACTATTACTCTTTATTTACTTTCTAATTATTCTGTATCTTTATTTATACAACACTATTTCCATACCTAACTGTGACCAGTTATTTCGTTTTACATGCTCACATTTGAGATATTCTCTTAGGATTCTCTTTTGTGCAGGAGGGGAGAGGATGTCAATGAAGAAAACACCCAGCTTTAAATAAATGATATCCTTTGATCGGTACAAGTAATAGTATTTTCCAAGAACATTCAACTCTAACACTATATACTTCTAAGATTCACATTATGTTCAATAGATTTTCAAGACAGGAAAAATGCCTACTAGAGGTACCCTGAAATTTATTGGGAAATCCAAACACTGTCACCATGTATGAGATGTCTGTCTCTGACTTTCAAAAGAGTCCTTTTGTTTTAAAGCAGTGGCACTTACATAAACACCAGCCTGATTCATCTTATTCTGACATATGTGTGAACTCAAACTACACAAACTTGGATTGCTTAGTGTTGTGGCAGAAAAATCATCCCAAACATGGAAAGGTCCAGTTAAGATAAGCCTTAATGTACTTTTTAATGTGATGAAGGCAGGAAAAAGAGATGGAACCCCTGTGTTCATGATGTTATTATATCTTGTACTGCATGTCTATTTGGCTGTGCCTGATTTTCTACACCATTCATAATAAAGCTTGTAATCATAAGTTGATATGCTTATGTATGATTATGTGTGTGTATTTTATAGAAACACACATAGATGAAGTAATCCCCAGAAGTTCCCTGAGAGAATGGCTGCAGGATCTCCAGGGACAAAGACACATGGAATAGAAGTGGGCAGGTAGTGGCACCTTCTTTTCTTTCCTTTTATTTTCTTTTTTTCCTATTTTTCTCTTGTCCTCTCTTTTCTTTTTTCTTTTTTGAATGACTGGGGAGAACTTCAGCCACAGAAAACTAATCCCTTCCTACAAAAACAGAGTCAAAGATCAGGCCTAAACTGAGCACAAATCCACTGGCAATCTTGGCTAGCGTACACATTCTGGGATCAGATTTGGACCTACCACAACTGTAGATACTAATGGAATCTCACTGTTTTATTTTTCTCTGACTTATGGGTTTTCCTCTTGGTAGTCTGCTGGGTTGGTGTGTTTGTTTTGCTGTTCATTTTTATTTTATTTTATTTTTGCTATTTGTTTGTGTTTTTTCACTTTTCTTTCCATTCTGTTTTGTCATTTTGTTTTTTGTTTCTGTATGTTTCTTGTTTTTTTCCATATGCATGATTATTTTTGCTCCTTGTTTTTATTTTTTCTCCTTTCTTTTTTTCTTTTATTTTCTTTTCTACCTTCTTTTCCCTCTCATTCATGATTTAGATCTCTAAACTTTCCCTTTGTACTATTCCATTCACCCTCTTCCTCTCTTTCATCAAATATCTCAATTGATTTATAAGAGTTTCATGTGAGAAAACTTTGTCCCTTCCCTTTCTGGTTCACTTCAGTACTCCTAAGCTTTCTTTTCTAATCCTTCCCTCTTGTATCCTACAATTATCCAAAACCTGGATGATCATCTTTTGCCCACCAAATTTGCTCCTACTAGACTTAACCCCATCCACCTCTCCATCCTACCAGATACCCTTCTTAACCCCAACCCCACCACACACACACACACACACACACACACACACACAGGGTAAAACCACTCTACTAAATGGAAAACCTTTGCATACAAGTTCCTGGTATAAACTGGATTATACTACATAACTATAGAATGTGCTCCTATAGTTAAAGATATCAGGCAAGTAGCTATCATACTTTGTCAATAGCCAGGCTGTGTTTGCATCTATTGTTACTGTTAATTGTCTGATTTACCTAGGATGCCATGCTTGTTATAATCTGTTTCTTCTATCCTGTATAACACTGAGATTGCAAGACCCCTTAAGCATCACCATAATCCAGTACCAAAGGAATAGGCCTTCAGTCAAAAAGATAACAACTCCACATTCTTAATACACTGGGAAGGCAGGTTCTTGGAACAGACAGAAAGACCAAGAATCACCTCTATCTAAAAGACATCTATGAGGAACAGACTCACCTAGAAAAGCCTCAACACCAGGAATAAAGCAGTCTAACATAAGAAATCTACAAGCATCAAGACAGAAAACAAAATAAAATTTAAAAATAGAAAATGACAAGAGGAAGAAACAAAATACAACCTCCAAAGCCCAGCCCATCCAGGACAAATCCATAATACAAAGAGATTTAAAAAATCAGAAGGAAACACTGGAACTCTCTGAAATGATAGCAGGAGAAGTGAAAACCAAATGGAAGAGGCTATAGAAAAAATAATATCTGAAGTGCAAAAAAAAAACCAATCAAAATGAAAAAATGAAAGTAGACACAGATCTAAAAAAAGGTTAGGAAAAAGATGGAAACCATGAATGCTCAATATAGACAAGGAATGGAATCAATGAAACAGATCCAAACAAAAATCCAGGTGATTAAAATCTCCATTGAAAGAATATGCAACAGAGTGAATGAAGGCAAGGGTAGAATATCAGACCTTGGGCTGCCGCTGGGCCCCCCTTCCATCGGGAACATCGTGGAAGCCTGCCTCTGGCATAATCTGCCTGGGACCAACACTGCTGGTCCTGCCCTTCCATCCGCAGAAGCCCGCCTCAGGCACAAGCTGCCCGGGACCACAGCCACTGAGCCCACCCTTCCATCGGGAATATCGTGGAGGCCCGCCTCAGGCATAAACGGCCTGGGACCACTGCCGCTTGGCCTGCCCTTCCATGGGGAACATCCAGAAACCCGCCTCAAGCATAAACTGCCTGGGACCACTGCCACTGGGCCCGCCCTTCCACCAGGAACATAGGAACCTTGGACTAGAGTGGATTGCCGTGCTGGTCTAGAGGAAAGACTCATGAACCCCTCACCCAAACAGAAGACCTAAGCAGGCTCCAGTCAGTGTGGTGAGTTTGCCCCTAGAATAGAAGTCTGCAGTGGGTAAATAGGAGCAGAAGTGAAACTCCGTCCAACTGTAAGGCCTCGGCGAAACTGCAAGAGAGTGGGTAATCCCTTCACACACAAAGAGAACATCAGACAGGTTGAGGAGTGCACCAATAAGCCCCCCCCCCAACTTAGAGAAAATTAAAAGAGCTTATGAGACCCTCAGTAACACAGTAGGGCATCAGCTGACACAAACACCATAGCCAGGGAGATCTGGTGATCTGCAACAACCTGAAGACATAACAATAGCAGGAAATAAGAGTTGCCCTACATCAATACTTCTAGGCTAGTTAGCCCAGAAGAATATAAGACTCACCCAACAGACCCTGTACGAGGAATTCAGGTGACTAGATCTCTCTCCTCTTCATTGTGGTACCCAGCAGTTTGACAAACATCAACCACTCAGTAGGACCCTAAAACTCACACTACGGACTGTTGGGATAGAAAGGCAAGATACTTACCCAAAAGGTGAAAATGACTAAACAGAAAGGCAAAATGCAATCTCAAACATCTAGTCCATCAGGAGCAAGTACAGGCAACAATGAAGTAGTGGACTTTAAAAGTCATCCACCAGAAATTTCTGAAAAGATAGCAAATGAAGTAAAGAAACAAATCCATGAGGCTATAGAGGAACTCAAATTAGAAATAATGTCTTATGTAAAGACAGAAATAACAACCTTAGTAAATCAGTTGCTCAACATAGCTAGAGAAGAAATAGATAAAAAAAAAAGTACAGGAGCATGGGAAATTGATTGAAACTTTGAATGAACAATGCAGAAAACAAGCAGAATCCATGAAATAAATTCAAAGAGATGGCCAAGAAACAAAAAATTGTATTGAAAGCTGGCAAACCCATTTAAATGAAGCTAAGGATAGAATTTCGGACCTTGAGGACAGAATCGCAGATAGCAATCATGAAAGGGTAGAACTTATAAAAACAAAAAGACAGCCTGAAATGACAATCCAGCAGCTTCAAGATGATGGCAGAAGGAACAATGTAAGATTAATAGGCACCAGGGAGGAGGCAGGAGACAGTGCAAAGGACATAACTAAGATGTTCACAGAAGTAGTGGCAGAAAATTTCCCAAGTATGGGAAAAAATTATGATATACAAATAAGTGAGGCATATAGAATGCCAAACAGTCATAACCAACATAAGTCTACACCCAGACATATGATAATTAAGATCTCAGACATACAGCATAAAAACAGAATACTAAAAGCTGTTAGAGAAAAGACACAACAAACCTTAATGTTAAGATGAGCTTGGCGTGAAATATTTTAAGCCCTAAAAGAAGACAACTTTCAAGCCAGACTGATGTACCCAGAAAAATTGTCTTTAAAATTTAATGGAGAAACAAGATACTTCCATGACAAAGAACAACTGAAGAAATCCATGTCCACCAAACCAACCTTAGAAAGAGTGCTGAAAAACCTTCTAGAGAGAGATAAAAATGACCACAATCTCAACAACAACAACAGAAAGAAACCATCAGGCTGGACAAGAAATTAAGCAAGGGAGAAAAGCAGGAAACTAACTATGGGAACAAAACATGGCAAGGTAAAGCCAGTACATATCAGTGATATCCATAAATGTAAATGGGCTCAACACACCTATCAAAAGAAACATGTTGATGGAATGGATCAAGAAACAGGATTCCAAAATTTGCTGTATACAAGAAACACATCTGACTCAAAAAGAAACTCAAAGATTAAGTCAAAGGATGGAAAACAGTATTTCATGCAACAGGAACCCAGAAAAAGCAGGGGTAGCTATTCTGTTTGCAGAAAAAGTGAACTTCAAATGTAAAAGGATTAAAAGAGATAAAGAAAGCCACTACATACTCATTAGTGGAAAATTACAAGAGGAAGAACTAACAATTATAAATATATATGCACCAAATACAGGAGCATCCAACTATTTAACACAAATACTAATGGACATGAAAAACCAAATACACAAGAACACAATTGTAGTAGGAGACCTTAACACCCCCCTGTCACAAACTAGACAAAAAGTCAGCAAAGAAACAACAGAACTGAATCATACCCTTGAGCAAATGGACTTAGTAGATGTTTACAGAGTGTTCCACCCAACTACATCAGAATATACATTCTTCTCAGCTGCACATGGGTCATTCTCAAAAATAGACCATATATTAAACCATGAAGCATTCTTAACTAAATGCAAAGGGAGCAAAATTATCCCATGCATAATATCTGATCATAGAACACTAAAATTGGAAATCAATGACAAAAAAGCTTGAAAAACCTTCATAAATACATGGAAATTAAACAACAACCTTCTGAATAACCAGTGGATTACAGATGAAATTAAAGAGAAAATAAAACAATACCTATAATACAATGAAAATGCAGATACAACATACTGTAACCTGCAATGAAAATAATCCTAAGAGGAAAATATATAGCAATAAATAGTTACATCAAGAAAATGGAACAAACACAAATAAATAATCTAATGATACCTCTCAAGCTTCTAGAAAAGGAAGAGCAAGTCAAACCCAAAGCTCATAGAAGAGAGGAAATTATAAAGATTAGAGCAGAAATTAACACAATTGAAACTAAAAAACTATACAAAGAACTAATGAATCAAAAAGCTGTTTTTTGAGAGAAAAAAATGATAAACCCACATACAACCTTATCAAGAAAAAGAAAGAAAAAACTCGAATCCTTGCAATAAGGACTGAAAAGAAGGAAATTGCTACAGATCGATGGAAATTAAAAAGATTGTGAACACCTACTTTGAAAATCTCTACTCATTTCCCAGAATCAAAAACTGGGATCACATCTTATTAAAGTTTCTTCATGTCCAAAGAAATTTCCAACAGAGTGAAATGAAAACCTACAAACTGGGAAAATACCTTAGTGAACTGTCCCTCAGACAAGGGACTTCTGTCTAGAACTTATAAAGAATTTTAAAAAATCAGACCCCCGAAATTCAAAGACCCAATCCAAAAATGGGCATCTGAGATGAACACACAGTTCTCAGATGAAGAAATATGAATGGCAAATAAATACCTGAAAAAATGTTCACCACCATTGGTCATTAGAGAAATGCAAATTAAAACAACACTGAGATTGCATCTCATTCCAGAAAGAATGGCCAGCATCAACAAAACTGCCAACAACAAATGCTGGAGAGGCTGTGGGAAAAAAGGAACTCTTCTGCACTGTTGGTGGGAGTGTAGACTGGTGCAACCACTGTGGAGGTCAATATGGACATTCCTCAAAAAGCTGGGGTTGGAGGTCCCATTTGACCCAACTATTCCACTCTTAGGCATATTCCCAGAAGAACTGAAAACATCATACCACAGTGATATATGTGCACCCATGTTTATAGCAGCACAATTTTTAATAGCCAGATCTTGGAAACAACCTAAGTGCCCATCAACTGAGGAATGTATAAAAAAAATTGTGGTACTTTTATACAATGGAGTACTACTCAGCTATAAAGAATGATCACATTGAGATATTTATAAACAAATGGATGCAACTTGAATCATAACTCATAAGTGAAATAAATCAAACTCACATGTATAAATACCATATAGTCTCCCTATTGTTAGAAATGGTAAGAGTACAGAAGATTTTATGGTAATCATGGTTCACCATTATACTGTTTAAAAGTCTTATGTTTTCATTCATTGTTTGGAATGGTTTTATTCTGTTTTGTTTGATCTTAATGTATGTGATCGTGTGAATAGTTACTTTGAAGGCAAGACAATATGGCAGCCATTGTTGATTTAATATCATCTTGCTCTGAAGTCCTACCATGCTCTTGTTTTTCTGTTACCATTGGTTCTATCACATTGTGTCTTATTGGATTTTAATATGTATGATAGTATGATAGTATAAACAAAATTTTTATGGAAAATGAGATATTATAGTAGCCATTGTTCATCTTCAGTTATTTGGTTCAGAATGCCTTGTAATACTTTCATTCTCTTGAGTGGTTTTATTCTATTTTGTCATGTTTGACATTATTGTGTGTAAAGCTAAGCTCAACTATTTCAAAGAAAGAAACATTATGATAGCTACTGTTAATATCCAATTGTCTTGTTGTGAAGTGCTGTGTTGCTTACATTGTTCTGTTCTGATCTGCTTAGATCTGTCCTCTTTTGTTTTATTCTCTTTAAAAGAAAAAGAAAAACCAGCAACACATAGGAGAACCCCAAAAAAAGAGATATTTATAAATAAATGGATGCACCTTGAGTCCATACTCATAAGTGAAATAAATCAAACTCACATGCATAAATATCGTATAGTCTCCCTTGTGTAAGAAATAGTAAGAGTACATAAGATTTTATGGTAATCATGGTTCACCATTATGCTGCTTTGAAGTCTTATGTTTTTATTCATGGGTTGGAATGGTTTTATTCTGTTTTGTTTGATCTTAGTATATGTGATGGGATGAATAGTTACTTTGAAGAAAAGACAATAAGGCAGCCATTTCTGATTTAATATCATCTTGCTCTGAAGTCCTACCATGCTCCTGTTTTTCTATTACCATTGGTTCTATCATGTTGTGTCTTTTTGGATTTTAATATGTATGATAGTATAAACAAATTTTTTGTGGAAAACAAGATATTATAGTAGCCATTGTTCATCTTCAGTTATTTGGTTCAGAATGCCTTCTAATACTTTTCATTCTCTTGAGTGGTTTTATTCTATTTTGTTATGTTTAATATTATTGTGTGTGAAACTAAGCTCAACTATTTCAAAGAAAGAGACATTATGATATCTACTGTTAATATCCAATTGTCTTGTTGTGAAGTGCTGTGTTGCTTACATTGTTCTGTTCTGATCTGCTTTGATCTGTCCTCTTTTGTTTTATTCTCTTTAAAGTAAAAAAAAAGAAAATTTCTATTCATATAGGGTGGAAAATAGAGAAAATGGACAGATTTCTAGGAACATATGAACTACCAAAGTTCACCCAAGAAGATATAGCAATTTTGAATAACCCAAAATCAGCTACAGAAATTGAAAACATAATTAAAAACTTACCAACAAAGAAAAGCCCAGGTCCTAATGGATTCACAGCTGAATTCTATTAAAAAATATTTAAAGATTTAATGCCAATACTCCTTAAACTCTTCAATGAAACTGAAAGAGAAGCATTCCTCCCTAACTCTTTCTTGGAGGCAAGTATCACTCTAACACCAAAACCAGAGAAAGACCCAGCCAAAAAGGAGAACTATAGACCAATTTCACTAACAAGCATTGATACAAAGATTCTCAATAAAATATTGGCAAATAGAAAGCAGAAAATCTTTAAGAAGATTATACATCACAACCAAGTGGGATTTATTCCAGGAATGAAAGGATGGTTCAACATACACAAATCAATAAATGTAATACACCACATTAACAGGGCCAAACATAAAAATCACATGATCATCTCAACAGATGCAGGAAAAGCTTTCAATAAAGTCCAACAACTTTTCATGATTAGAAACCCTACAGAAACTCAGAATAGAAGGTATGTACCTCAATCTCATAAAAGCCATCTATGACAAACCAACAGCCAATATTATACTAAATGGACAAAAACTGAAAGCCTTCACGCTAAAATCAGAAACAAAACAAGATGTCCACTATCACCACTCCTATTCAATATAGTTCTGGAAATATTACCCAGAGCAATCAGACAAGAGGGAGAAATAAAAGGCATAAAAATAGGTAAAGAAGAAGTTAAATTATCATTATTTGCAGATGACATGATACTCTGGATAGAAGACCCCAAAAACTACATTAAAATACTACTAGAGGTAATAAACAAATTCAGCAGCATAGCTGGATACAAAGTCAACACTCAAAAATCAATAGCATTCCTGTACATGAATAAAAAACTCACCGAGACAGAAATTATGGAACTATCACCTTTCACAATAGCATCTAAAAAAATGAAATACCTAGGAATAAACCTAACTAAGAATGTAAAATACCTACATGCTGAAAATTATACTACTTTTAAAAAGGAGATTGAAGAGGATATTATAAAATGGAAGGATATTCCTTGCCCTTGGCTAGAAAGAACCAACATTGTGAAAATGGCCATACTATCAAAACTGTTACACAGATTTAATGCAATCCCAATCAAATCCATCAACATACATTAGAGATCTATAGAAAACATTCCTAAAATTCATTTGGAAACAGAAGAAACCTAGAATAGCAAGGGCAATTCTGGGCAACAAAGGCAAGACAGGAGGCATCTCAAGTCCTAACTTGAAACTATACTACAAAGCCACAGTTATAAACTCAGCCTGGTACTGGCAAAAAAAATAGACCTGAGGATCAATGGAACAGATTAGAAGATGCAAGCACAAAGACAGCCACCTGATATTTGACAACATGGCTAAACATGTTCACTGGAAAAAAGATAGCCTCTTTAATAAATGGTGTTGGAAAAATTGGCTTTCCACATGCCAAAGATGGAGAATAGATCCATGCCTATCACCATACACTAAACTAAAATCAAAATGGATCAAGAATCTAAATATTAAGACAAAAACACTAAATCTACTGGAAGACAAAGCAGGTAAAAATCTTGGAGACATAGGGGTAGGGAGAGAATTCATAAATAAAATGCAAACTTCACAGGAAATACTTCAAAGAATCAAGAACTGGGATCTCATATTACTAAAATGTTTTTGTACTTCAAAAGAAATCATCAACAAAGTGAAAAGGAAACCCACAGAATGGGAAAGAATTTTAGCAAACAATCCCTCAGACAAAGGACTTACATCCAGAACACATAAAGAAATGAAAAATATCAAGCCCCCCAAATTCAAAGACCCTCTCCAAAAATGGGCATCTGAGATGAACACACAGTTCTCAGATGAAGATATATGAATGGCAAAAAAATATATGAAGAAATGTTCACCATCACTGGTCATTCAAGAAATGCAAATTAAAACAGCATTGGGATTTCATCTCATCCCAGAAAGAATTGCTGCCATCAAGAAAACAACTGATAACAAATGTTGGCAAGGCTGTGGGGAAAAAGGAACACTGCTCCACTGTTGGTAGGAGTGTAGACTGGTGAAACCACTATGGAAGTGAGTATAGAGACTTCTCAAAAAACTAAGATTGGAAGTTCCATTCAATCCAGCTAATCCCCTTCTGGGTATTTTCCCAGAAAAACTGAAAAGTTCATGTCACAGTGATATATGTGCACCCATGTTCATAGCAGCACAATTTGTGATACTAAATCTTGGAAACAACCAAAATGTTCATCAACTGCAGAGTGGATGAAAAAAAAATGTGGTATTTTTATGCAATGGAATACTACTCAACTGTAAAAGTGGATGATCTTGAGGCCTTTATTGGTAATGGAGGCAACTTGAGAATATCCTGATTAGTGAAAAAAACACATTAGTAAATATCACATTGTCTCTCTAGTATAAAAAATAATAAGAACAGACAGAATAATGGTATCCAAAAAGTATAATAGATATAAAATTATAGATATAATAGATACTGTAACAGTGAAAGGGAAGGAAAGTGCTCTAAAGGATATAACGGTATGCATAGTGTGTAAATAGATGACCATATTACTGAGCTTTTTTTAGATCATTGAACAGAAGAGTTTGTACTGTCTGTTTGAGTGTCTAGCCACTTTTTATGCTTTGTAACTTTAACAACTATTGTTAAGCTAACAATATGTAATGTATCAGAAACTCGTTCCCACCACCACTCACAGGAACCACATCAGTGCTGATGTCGGGGTTGGTGAGCCCAAAGGAGAGCGGAGCCGGCAAAAGGACCTTCATTAATCCTCAGTCAGTGCTGGGAATGACATCCCTCCATGGGAAGGGCACGACCAAATGGGTGACATGTTGGAATTGGCCAGTCATTCTACTTGTACTAGATTTGAGGGCACAGACAGTAATCCCAAAAATACAAGGATATAGTATGGTAATCATCTTTCATTTCCCATTAAGTTAGTCTAAAGCTCTGTAAAAGCTACACTGTTTTACCATGACTGATCATAATCAAATCTGGTCTGTTAGATTGCTGTTTTGTATTGATAGATTTTATTCAAAGCTGTTATGACAGTATGAAATCTGAGAGTATAGGCAACTGCACGTAAAATGATAAGATTCACTATATTATCCACTCTGGGTTGATTATTACCTGCCTTTGAAGTTTTATGCTGTCTACAATGTTTTATTTTTACTAATATTGTTATGTACTGCTATATTCAATCATACTGCTATATTCATTTATGCCTGATGATATAGACAACTCTATTGAAGACAATAAGAAACAACACAGCAATCATTGTAGATCACCTTGTACTGTGGTTTATACAACTTTTTGGTTTCATGTTTTTATAGGAATTTGTTTTATTTTGTCTTGTTTTGTTTTTCCCTCTAATACAGAAAGGATAGAAATACATGTAGAGATTCATGCATGCGTAGCTGTTTATACTCTCACTGTTTGAATATCTACTTTGTATGCTTTAATTTTGTAACTTGAACAACTATTTATAAGAGGAAAATATGTAATTTATCAACT
>PVLA01017144.1:0-18297 GCA_004027455.1 Hydrochoerus hydrochaeris
CTGGCCCTAAGCCTGGGGCGCTTCCTGCTTGGGGCTGGGGGTTGCTGCCAAGGTTAGCATATATATATTCCAGCTTCTAAAAAATAAAGCGGATTCAGATTCACTCACAAACTGGGGTGCAGTGTTTTCTGTCTCTCAATCGCCGACTCCCTGACCACCTTTGGGAAACCCTAGCCCTGCCGCAGCTGGACTCCGGCAAGCGTCCCTGTCCAAACTGAGAAGCAAGAAAGTAGACAATTTGCGCTTCAGCTCTCCTCATTCACATAGTCTGTAACAGAAGGCCTCTTACAGAAGGTGGATTTCCTGCCTCATAAAAGTTGTCAGTCTCTTACGGGAAAGCGTACATTTGTATTTTAAGCAGCTTGAAAGAGCAGCTCGATCTGTACAGATTAGGGACAAGAATGAAGAGCTAAAAATCCAAAGGCATGAGGCTCATTGAGCCAGTCAGGGAACTCAGCACTTGGAAGCGTCTCTGGCCCCGTTAGTGGGTTAGTGGGTAGAGAGAGACCCACGAGAAGTATGTGCGATCACCTGTGAGCTGCATAAGAGCAAAGGATGAGGGGGGAAAAATCAAGGCCCTGGTTATCAGCCTTATCCGGGTCGCATCAGGCTCCCTTGGAGCCGAGCTTGTGTGTGCTGCGACAGTGGAATGTCCAGCTCTTTGATGCAGCACCAGCCTCGCAGAATCTCCTCTTCCTGCTCCCTCTTCCTGAATTTATTCAGATTAACTGCAGTTCCTTTGATGTCAGAAATGCAGGGGGTGTGGGGTTCCCAGTCCCCCAAATCCTAGGTTCACTTTATTCCAAGCTCCAGCTCTGAGTGTGTCCCAGGCTCCGGGCTGATGCTCTCTGAGAGCCAGCATTGTGCTTCTCCCTGAGCACATACCCCAGCTGACTGTGCCTTCTCAGTGCAGTGGGTTATGAAGCTAAACAATATTACCAAAAGGTTTAATTTTTTCAAAAGAAACAGTAATGCTTTTAAAAGTTCTCTGAGGAGGCGAAGACAGCGGAGTGGTAAACAGCAGCAAATCAACCTCTCGGAGATTCGGAATCCAGACTCTGGAATATAATAACCTGGGGAAGAAAAGAAGGAGGGAGGTGGGTCCCAGGGTGCAGGAAGGCTCTGAAGGGTGAACTAGCGCCTGTGGGGAAAGTAAGGAGACAGATCTCCATGCAGAAAAAGGGGGGATGCACTGTCTCCCCGACTTCTGGCTGAGTCTACAGGACACAGAGGGCCCCTGCTGAGGCCTCCAGGGACAAAGCACCGGTGAGTGCAGTCACCACGGCTGGTGAGTGATGCCAGTCCCAGTGTCCCCTTCCTGGGAGAGGGAGCCCGGCCTGATGCATTTTAGGAAGAGGCCAACTCAGCCTGGGAGCAAACAGGATGTGGGACTTCCTCTTGGGGTCCCCAGGGACTGGGTGGGACAACTTCGGAGACATCCAGGCTCAGGCAGCCAATGTCAGGCAAGGGATGCCCAGTGTCACAGGCTGAGTGACTCAGACCCCAACCCCACACCCGGGGGACAGGACCTGCCTGGGCTTCTGCTGAGATCACAGAGGAATCTTTTTGTCTTTGCCTTTTCTTTTTCTTGATTTTTTTCTTCATGGTGTGAAGATTGTTTTTAATTTTGTTTTGTTCTTGCTTTTATCTTTTCCTTCTTTCTTTCCCTTCCGTCTTCTTCACCCATGTTTCCCAAAGCTTGAGTAAACTGCCTTTATCATTTACCCTTTTTCTAATCTTTCTCTTCTTTAATTTCTCTATTTTTCCCTTTTATCTTTTAAAAATTTTTCTCCCCTTTGGGTAAAATCTCTCTACTGAGGCAATATTTGCTGTACATAATTTTATGATTTTTTGGAGATTTTGTCATGATTGTTTGATCATTTTTTTCATGCCTGTAACTATAAATCTTGCACCCATGGTCTAAGGTGGCAAATCAGCAGTTACCGCAGTTTGTCACTTTCTGGACTGTACTTGTTGCTATTGTTATTCCAGAATGTACTACTTTAGCCGAAGTTCATTTTTATATTTTTGTCACATACACTTTGGAGATAAAAACAAAGGATAGGGCGGGGTTTGCCGGTTCACACTGGTCACCCCTGTATTCAGGGAGGCTGAGGAAAGAGAACTGCGAGTTTGAGCCCAGCCCGGGAAACCTAGCAACAAGAAAGACCATGTCTCTAAATAAGACATAGGAAACAGAGAAGATAAAATATTATCTGATGTCTGCATCCTTTGGAATTAGAAATCAAAGCATACTGTACGAATACCTGTACTGGCGCTGAGATTTTTGTTATTGAAATCTACCCCACAGGGGGGCGCTAGATTAACATAGAATGGGCTGCCCCACAAAAGCCTGTATTTTAAACTAACACAAATTTTAGGCGTTTTTTTTTTTTTCAGAGCTGAGAATTTTCAATATTTAGTAATTAAAGAATCGTTTCCATATTCTGCATGAAACTTAACCTCCTTTCACAGCTGAGAATCAAGAAGTTTCTCTAAATCCCTGAGCACAGACGTACACACTCACACTCCCCAGTTGATCTGAGAAAGCTCTGAGGTCTCATATTATTAGACCTTTTTATTACCATGTAATATGTTTTATTAATTAGAAGCAGTTGCCAAAATAAATTAAGTAAACCCTGTTGGTCATGCAGCATGTCCTTCGGAAAGTTACTCATTACACGGTTGCTTAATTGAAATCTGCAGTTGTGTTGTGATTACTGCCCAGGATGCTCTGTCGTGCTGGCCCTGCTAATGCTACGTTCCCTCATCCCACGGGCACAGTGAGAGGCACTAATAGGCCAAGTCAGCAAAACGCTCAGGAACAGTCTGAAAAATGTCTGGAAACATCCATGTTCTTGTTTCAAATTTGCCTAGTTGGAACATGCAGACTGTACAGATTGGAATTTATGTAGAGCAAAAAAATTATAAAATCTAGGTGAAGCCCAAGGAAAAGAATGCTCACAGCTCTAAGTCTCTTTCTACAGTTATATCTTTTGGTGTATATTCAATTCATGACTTGGCAAAGATAACCAGAAATTTTAATAAGTCTTTCTTCACCATTGTTGTATTACGCTACATTAAAAAACCTCATTGGCTGTGAGACGGATGGACATGGATTTAAATCCCAAACTCTGCTCAATTTTCTCATCTCTAAAATGGCATCAATATTCCTGACTCTTGTTGGTATTTTGTGATGAATTTTTAAACGCAATAATGTTTGTGCATTGTGCAGGTCAAGTGACATTTATAGAGTGTTAAATATTCTCCCTCTTTCCTTCTCTACATATTCATAATGTAAATAATGATTCATGATTTCTTCTGTCTCCTTCCAAGAGTGGCAAACTTTGTATGTTCTACGTGAAACCACGTTTAACGTTTGGCTGTTACCTCTGTCACCTTTTGCCCTCCTTCCTGGCTGCCACCCCACTCCTACAGCTGTAACCAACTCACAGGAGCTCGAAGGCTGCACCGGAGCACTTAGCACCAAGCCTGCTGCAGAGCAGCCAGCTGTTCCTAGGTGTGTTTCCAAGGCCATGTTCTTTCCCTGTTACGGTTCCTTTCAGCTCTGCCACACACACAATGGTGCACCCTAATCCACTGTATTCAACGGGGTTTCCAAGGTGGGCTGCAGCCTCCGCTCCATCAGAGCGTGCCAGGGGATTAAGGGATTGTTCAGGAGCTGCTGCCTCCTCCACAATCAGAAACTGTGGGATCAGAAAGCCACCATCGCACCTGCCAGCACAAACCTGTGACCAGTGCCATGAGCCATGTGGGTGATGTGGACCCCTGGAGCTCTGCCCGAGAGGACAGACTCAGTGGTCGATCAGACCACTGAGTACAGGACTCAGTGGTCGATCAGAATCTCTCAAGCTGGCTCTGGAATGGTAAAACCTAACTTATATCTGAAATTCTTCTTTTAAGAGTGCCTGGGGAACCTGACTGTTTTACCAAACAAGAAGAGACAGTGAAATATATTTTAAATGGACTGATCCAGAGAATCTTTATGTGCTTTTTCTTTTTTCTTTTTCTTTTTCTTTTTCTTTCCTTTTCTTTCTTTCTTTCTTTCTTTCTTTCTTTCTTTCTTTCTTTCTTTCTTTCTTTCTTGTCTTTTTTGAGACAGGGTCTTACCATGCAGTTCAGCCTGGCCTTAAGCTCACTTTGTAGCCAAGGCTGGTCTCAAACTTGCAACAATCCTCCTGCCTCAGCCTCCCAAGTGCCGAGATGACAGGCACACGCCACCATGCCCAGCCATGTCCTTCATTTTCTATTTGGTTTGTTTTCTATAACTATTATTTGGTTTAGTGGTCTGTATACATTACTCCTCAGAGGTCAGTGTAAGTTCTAACAATACTGGTGAGGAGGCTGGAATACACAGAAATCCCATAATGTGACCCTATGTTTAGGGTCTATTTGAAATTACATATCTGAACATTTCTGAAACTATATTTGTTCTGAAACTATTTGTCTATTTTGAAACACACCTTGAACATTTCTTCAGATAATCAAATTTAGTCATATCTTATTGAGTATTTCTCTAAACAGGAGTCAAATTATACTTTGCATAGATGAAATGCAGAACTCAAAGCCCTGAAAAGACAATGGCTTCCTCGTTATTGCTTTCAGTTTTCCTTTTGCACAGGAGTATTTGATCCCTCATGAAGAGCTGGAAAACTGTATCCTATGATGCCCTGAATGTTAAAATTCACCTGAAGCGTCTCTCATCCTAGAATAATTCAAAATATACCAGTGGCAGCTGCCATCAAGTGAATGGTAGTTACCACCTTCTCACTGGGCTGATTATTTAACCATTCATGGCTCCCACTTAACGTGGCTCATTATGGCAGCCTATGAGTTCTCACAGGGCTCGCGGGAGATGCTCCAAAATGAAGAAGACTGGGCACAGCCAAGAGGAAGGCTGGGGTGGAAGGGGCCCTTTTATACGTTAAACAATTGCTTGTACCTTTGCTCTCCAGATCTGACTGCTGCTCTGTAATTTCCATTATAATATCACAGGATGGAGGTAATATTGGGTTTGCACAGCACAGTGCCCTTGACAATCATGGTACTAGCTCCAATCTCTACTCCTGAAACTCTTTGCTAACCTTCTCATTGTGCCTTTTAAGCAAAACAAATGCTCCAGGCCTGTCTAAGGCCTCCAAGGTTTGTGCGAGGCTCCTTAAAAACGCTGTGCATTTAACTCTTACTTGAAAGCTTCAAGGAGTCCAAATTAAAAAAAAAAGAAGAAGAAATAGAGCAATAAGAAAACACCACCAGACACAGGATTATTAACCCAGTCTTTTCAGTCACTCGGGATAAGGAATCACTGTTCCACCGATTGATTTGAAATGCTTGATTTGAAAGCCCTTCTCACCTTCCTCCACGTGACAGTGGGATGCCACGAACAATTTGTTTCCTTCTCTATCAGTCAGTTTCCTAAGCACATGTTTGAAATGAGTGATTGGAGGGCAGTGAAGTGAGGGCAGTTTCTGAAGGTGAGGATGGAGTTTATAAAGTTAAGATTCGGTGCAGGGCAGGGCACCACTCAAAGGCCGGCAGCCGTGGGTGGGAGAGGACAGTTGCTGCCCCCTGAGGTGGGCAGCAGGAAGGAACGGGCAGCTGTACGGAGAGTGCTGTGTCCCCAGGAGGATGGGGTGACTTAGCTAGGGCTTGCTAAGGAGGTGAAGGAGGCATGTGCTCTGATTTCACTCTCCTCCACCCTTCGACAGCCTGCCGCTCCCTCCCCAGACGGAATCAAGAGATAAAGAAAATGCATTACTCAGCCACGAATAAAGATAAATTTGACTCATTTGTAGGAAAATCAATGGATCACGAGGTCACAGTTCTAAGTGAAATCAGTCAGAGACAGAAGGTTAAACACTGCATGGTTTCTCCAGTAGATGATGTCCAAAATGTAAATGATACAAAGAGCAAAATAAAAGAGAGCAAGGTGGACTCCGTGGAGATAGGAAGAGGATCTGGGAACAAAAAGGACAGAGGGTGAGTAAAGAGGTGGAAGTGATCACGATGTGATGCGTGCATGTCCCAGTTTCCCGGGATGAATGTAATTATATTATACTGCAAGCGCACACTAGTAAGAGTCAGCGAGAAAGTCAGTTGACCATTGAGACGGTCTGGGGCACAGAGGTGGAGTAGCAGGCATTCCTGCAAGGGCACAGCTTTTGTGTTGTGATTTCCTGGCAATTCTCAGACACCCTCTAATTTAATGCTCACAAAATTCTAACAAAGCAAAGATTATTTTCTGCAATTTACACCTAGAAAACTGATGCTCAGAGCTATTACTGTGACTCACCATGTTCGTTACCATACAAAAATATAATAATATGTTGAAGAAAAACATCTAAAGTATACAGGTAAACATGCACTAGAAACAATCTGGTTTCCAAAGATAGTAAAATGTTTCAGCCTCTTTGCATACAAGAGAACTTTCTTAAATCAGTAAAGAAAAAATATTAAAATCCATGGCAAATATTGTATTTGGAGGTGGGAAGGTAGGAACAACTTTAAAATAAAAACAACTGTCCTCTGTGTTGCATATATGAACTAATGTCCCTGTGAGGGGCTCCTGGCAGTGGCCACTCCTCTCTGAGTCGCCAGCCCATGAGGACACAGCATTCAACCTCTCCTGGCCTTTCCCTTCCCCATGTGAGGCTGCAGTATGAAGACTCACAGAATAAGAAGTCGGCAGCCGTGGGTGGGAGAGGACAGTTGCTGCCCCCTGAGGTGGGCAGTAGGAAGGAACGGGCAGCTGTACGGAGAGTGCTGTGTCCCCAGGAGGATGGGGTGACTTAGCTAGGGCTTGCTAAGGAGGTGAAGGAGGCACGTGCTCTGATTTCACTCTCTTTGATAAATTACACACTTTGTGCTATTTTGTTACAGTAGCACAGAATGGACTAAGGCAAATTAACAAAAATTCCACAGCAAATCTGTAGGCAACTTGTCGGGTCTAAGCAGTGTTCCAGAAGATTATTAGATGAAAGAACACTATACAAAACTCAACCGTTTTTTCACTTCCTAGCATCAGAGAGAACATGTGGTTTTAAAATATATGGAATCTAGAAATTATAGTCACACACACACATCCATGTCTATAGCAGCTCAATTCATAGATATAGATGTTGGAAGCAGCCTGTATATCCATCAGCAGATGAATGGATGGAGAAAATGCACCACACGCACACAGCAGAGCACTGCACCGCCTAAAGGCAGGTGAGCTCGCACCGATTGTAGGAAAATGTGTGCACCTTAAGACCATGATGTTAGCGCTGCACGAAGAAGCCATTCGCCCGTCCTCGTGGTGAGCGCCTTCCTGCGGCGGCATGAGCCAGGAGGAGAATCAGAGAGCGGCCCCCAAGATCCCGCCATGGCCATGCTGGAACCCAGGAGGCTGCACAAAGAAGCCATTCCCCGCCCTCTTGGTGAGTGCCTTCCTCGGGCGTGAGCCAGGAGCAGACCCAGTAATGTTTCCTGTGGCCTACCGGTGCGCAGGCTTGGAATCCAACATCCCTCCGTTAGCAACTGGGAACAGAGGTCTGAGCATCTCTTGGCAGGATGATTGTATGCAATATAGCAAATGTGTGTGGGGGGCTTCTCTATCTTCTCTTTGAAAGCAAATTTTGTTTTAAGTTTTGATTCATTATGATTAATTGCTTTACTCTTTTCAACATTCTCTTTTGATTGATTATATAATGTTCTGTCTTTGGTTTGATTTGGCTATACCTAATTGACTAGACAACTACTGTGAAGATAATGAGATACACTGTGGTACCTATTGCTGTGAGCTGGTAACCTGCTGTGAAGTTCTGTACCAAATTCTCTGCACTGTCTTGACTGGCTTTGTTTTGTCTTGTTCTGTTGTGTTTCTACCACCTTCAAAATAAAATTAAAAAAAAAAAGACCACGATGTTAAGTGAAATCAATCAAACAAGTTTAAATATTATATGGTTTCTTTTATGTGAGAAACTCATTATAAAGAGCAAAATAAGACCTAGATAGTACAAAGCGGGGAGACAGAGTCTTCTAAATGAGGGGACCACACAATGGAGGGAAGGAGATGAATGAATGCAGATGGGTAATGTCCATGCAGCAACTCCGCACCAGGAGGGTAAACATAATGCATGCAAACTAATAGAAAAGAGATCTAGAAATAAACCCAATAAAATATGTGTATGACTTGTGGAAAAACATTACAAAGTTTCCTGGAAGATATTAAAGCAGACTATGCAATGAACTTTTATGGTCATTAATTTCTATAGTTTCATCAAACAAGACACAGAAAAGCACAGACCATGAAAAAAAAGATCGATATATTTAATTACGTTTGAATTAACTTTTGCTTAACAGCAAACATCATAAATAAAGTGAACTGACAGCCCACAGCCTGGGAGGCACACAATATTGTGTGACTGACAGTTTGCTAAGACTGGCGGAGACACGAGACAAGCAGATCTCTCAGTTACTTCATGAAGATTTCTACTTGCTATCACTTTGAAGCTCAATTTGGCAATGTGTAGTAAAACTGAAGAGGCTTCTACTCTTCAACCTAGCAGTTTCTCCATAGAGGCTTCGGAAAAACAGACATTGGTACCCAAGAGGCTATGGAGAAGACTTATTATCACAGCATTGTCTGCTGCAGTGAAAAACTTGAAAACAGCGCAGTTTGTCAATAGTGGAGTGAATAAATAAATTGGAAGTCTTATAAGGTGGATATTATAGATGGATAATGAATGAACTAGAACTTTATGTCAGCCTGGATGAACCCTGACAGAAAGCGTGCTAAGCAAACCGCAGCACGCATGTGGCATGGCAGAGTTTTACGCAGTTTGAGAGCTGGTACCCACCACACCCTGCACTTTCAGGCCCGCTATCAGTATATGTGGTCAAGGTGGAAAGCGATGCCTGGCAAAGGTTCACACCTGATTCAGGACGGGGGTTATTTCTGGAGAAGCTGCTTTGGGGGCGACACTAAGACCAGGAAGCAGTATACAGGGGGCTCCGGATATACTGGTGTGGTGGATTAACTAAGGTCAGCGTGGAACACCCAGCTGAACTGAATCAGCATGGTGCTGGGTGTGGAAGGCCACCTCAGGATTTTTGCCAAAAGTGTGAAAAAGAAGACTGAAGGGGAAGATGGTGCGCTGTTGATTCTCGTGGAGAAGCTTGTCACGCTGGTTGTCCTGATATGAACTCAGCTATTCTAATCGTTGGAAGCATTTGGCTGGTTAGAGCTGTCGCCGAGGGTGGCTGCAGTTCTCCTGGGGGAGCTCTGGTCCTTACTCTGAGTGTTGTTTCCTGGCTGCAGTGCAGATTCCTTAGCCCTGGCACAGATGCTTCATCCACCTGGTGCAGACTTTCTAGCTTCCACCACTGGCCTTTGGGTCTCCCCAGTGCAGATCCTTGGTACAGATTTGAATGAGACATTGTTGTGGGTTCCAGACCTCCCGCTGGACCCGTAGAGGACATTGCTATGGGCTCTAGAGGACTCTCTAATCCTCCTAACTCGGCTGAGGATATTGATTGAGATCTTCAGCTGGATTCTTTGAGTCTCTAATGTGTGGACTGATCCCTTTCACTCTTCTGCATCTGACTTTTTGGGTGGATATTATAAAATAATCCTATAAATTATGTGTCCTGTATTAAATCTATTCCCTTGAAAACCCTTACTACAACAAGTGGTAACGTTTGATTTCTTGGTGATGGCTACATGGGTTTGTATTCTATTGTGATCTATAACTTTGTGCATGTGTGAAAATTCTCATTATGAAAAATAAGTCAATTAAATAAGAAAATAAAAGATGGAGTAATGAAGAAGTCACTACCTGAGTAATTAAAGTACAAAGCACACAAGTCTCAAAAGCATAACAGATCTGGTCTTGAATGCCAGCATTTATATTCTCTAATCCTCTGACCTGGCTGAGACATTATATCACAGACCTTCACATGCTCAGTAACAGCATTGATATCTGTGCCAGGCCACATGGAGCCTTCTCTGGGTAGTGTTTGGAGTATGGTGAACTTGCTGTCTGTGGTTAAGCCTTGCTGATTTTTCAGAATGCATGGTGTTAGTTTATTTTCCTCCAACCGCACATCCTATGCCAATGCCATGTACTCCACAGCACTCATCCGAATGGGTAATTGTGCACCTCTGTGGACAGTGGTTTGATTAATATCCATCCCATTGCTAAGCTACAATTTTCATGAAATCAGAAGGCAGTGTTATTTTCATACAACTCTCTGTCTCCAGCACCTTGTAAATTTCCTGGCTCCCGGAATATTTTGATTGGATAAATGCATGAATAATAATCATCCAAGAAGTAATTGCTAATATTATTTTGCAGTCTGATTAAGGATCAGAGATAGTAAATGAAAGAGCTGGATTTCACGGCCATCTGCAGGAGTGCTTCCTGCTGGGCTGACACTGGGCAGTTGTGGCACCAGACACCACAGGATTTTGCAAGAGAAATGGTTCCCTGGGGGGGGATTTCCGCTGGTTGTGGTTTTGCGTCATGGGGAGCATTTGGCAATATCTGGAGACGTGTTTGGATGTTGTGACTGTGGAAAGGGACTGGCTCCTGGCATGTAGTGGACAGAGTCCAGGGATGCTGCATTTTGATTTTATCCCAAACAAAGAGTTATTTTCTTTTCCACTCACACAGCTTTGGCTGATAATGGGCAAAGCGCAGTGCAGCGTGGCTCCCTGGAGTCGTCAGTGTGTACTTTGACACAGAGGGACGGGACAGGGATCTGGAGAAAGGAAGGTCTGAAGAGAAACAGCATTGCGGTGACCTCCAGGGTACTGTTTAGGATCCAGTCTGCGTGGAGATGTTTTAATACTAACTGGTGACAGGAAGTAGGTTTTGCCATAAAGGAAGTTAATAACCCAAGATATCTGACCAAGGACTAGAAATGCCTTAGCCTTATAAATTAAGCTTTATAAATTAATTAACTTGTAAAAACTGCTGTATATGGTCTGTCACTTACCTGAAAATCAACTAAAAGTGGGCCTTTTACTAATAAGAATGAGCACCTTCACTCTGTCTCCACCATTTAGGAGCCAGGGAAATTATTCAGTTCCTTAATCCTCAGATTCATCATCTTTAAAGCGGACTGGGGGTAATACAGTCCCCTTAGGTTACTGTAAGGACTAATGGTAATGACCAAACAGGCGGATCACCATGCCTGACACACACTCACTGCTCAACAATAACTACATTGTCATCGTTCCTGGCAATTCCAGCCAGCTCTGTACATCTTCCCTGTCTCTAGAAAAATCTGAAAATGGTAAGACTGAATATAAAATATAATTAAATAATGTGGACATTTTTTATTTGCTGAAAACTTTCCTGGAGCACATTTTATGGCATGAATTAAAGGAAGATGCTTCCTCACCAATATATTTTGAAATATAACAGAAAAACAAGCCACGGATTGGAGTGAAAACATTGGCCCCTAATTTGGCTGGTTCATCATCTGACAAGTTATCAACTCTACAGTATCATGATAAACAGACTTGGAAGCCCGAAACAAACTACAAATAAAAAGGTAGTTGGTTGTGTTTGTATGAGAGGAACTGGGGGGGGGGGCACTTTCCAACCATGTTATTCTATTTAATATTCTAATTTTAACTTACAGATTCAAAGTTTATATATCTGGATATAAGTCCTTAGGTTGTCAGTGTCCTGAGGGAAGGAAAGATATTTTTGCTTAATCTTAATGTTTCTGGCACATCATTTTATACCTAGCAGATAGTGGATTTCTGCTACTTGTTCAGGGAACAAAATAGTTTCTAAAACTGAAGTAATCATGTAGGTCTTGGATGACTGCATGAACTATTAAATAAGAGCTTCATACCACTTATGTTTATGAGTTTTAAAGCCAAAACTTAATGTGCCATTTATTAGCTATGGTTTTCTTACAATAAAAAGTTAAGACAAAAATTACATGGAATGAAACCGAATAGTCTATTTATAACATTTGCCTAATGGTCTGAGTGAGACCAAGGACAGTGTGTCGTCATGGTGACAATAGTAGGGACCGTTATGCACAGAGTCAGTGCCAGTGTATTAGAAGGGATTGTTTGGCACAAGAGTGGACGCGGTCAGCTTTCCCCTCGGGTGGAGGGGACACACGAGGGTTACAGGGAAGCTAGGCCACGGCCGAGCGGGTTGTCAGTGGTGGTTCTTTCATTGTGAGAGAACAAGCAAAAGCCTTTTTCACAGCACAAAGCAACTGAAGCTGCATTTTAATAATCTGAAAGCAGAGAAAAATAGGTGACACTACAAGAAAGAGCCACATTATCCTATGGACCTGCTGAGAAATGGGCAAAACTGATTCCACAACCAAAATCCTTATGTTAATCTTAAAAAAAAACAAAACTGGAGTTCTATCTATTTAACGTTGTTTCATTTAGCATTTTCCAAATGTGTTTTGCCTGGCACCCTTGTTTTGTTGTGGTAACATCCATTAACATCTCTGGCCCCAGTGTTTTGAATTCTGTCTTGAAAACTGCCATTGTTCAATAAACCAGGAACATGATCCATACAGCTGGGGTGGGGGTGAGAATCAGAGGGCTCCCAACGGTAGAGAACAACTCACACAAAGCACAGTGAAGAAGGGAGGGAGGAGTAGAGCAGGAAGGTAGAAGGAAGGACCTAGAAAATGGCAGCAATTGACCTAACACTGAGGTAGTGGGGAACCATTTCCAAAAATCCTGTGTTTGTATTTCTGTCCCCTGATTTTTCTGTGTTCTTCCATTGCTTTTATTCTTTTAGTTTTGACCTTTAAAGTAATTGTAGATTCATTAAAAACATTAACAACGAGATTAGTTTCCTCTAGTATTTACCACTTTACTCTCTTATTTAATGCACTTTGAAAAAATTTTATGTCTTGCCCTTAATAATTCCCCCTGGAAGTCACATTTTCTCACAGCTTGCTGTCGTCCTCCCTCTGGCTTTTATTGATGTGTCACCAGCACCTTGATGATTTGACAGATAAAAGGATTATTAAAGAATCTCTGTAGCAGTGCAGCACCATGTCCTTTCCCTGCTGCACCTACCTCAGGCTTGATAAGGAAGCCCGAAGAGAGCACTTCATGGAGAGGAAGCTCTGGCTGCAAGGAGCTTGGTTCCTGACTGCCCAGGGCAGTGTGGGGTGTAGCCCAGAAATTTGTCACCCTGTCCTTGACTCTGCCTCACTGTAAAATCACAATTTCTTGGAAGAAACTGACATATATTTCTATGAACCTGAGGATGTGGGAGGTGGGATAGAGATTGTCTGGATTCACCTCTGGTGGAAAGGGCAGAGGTAAAACTAAAATTGTGGGGACCAAAGAAGGATACGTGATTTCTGAGATTCTGTGAACCTCAGTAGAGAAGGGGCAGGGTGGAAGCCATTGCTGGGAGCAAGGGGTGTCCAGAAAAACTGTAAACATCAGCAGTTTAAATTCTATTATGGCAGGAGGACATTCATTGGACAGCCTTAGTCTGGTAAGCAACATCAGCTAAATTAAAAGACATTTGCCGCTTAATCTTCAGCCCCTTTCCCTAGTTTTGTCCTAGAGAAGTCAGGAGTAGCAGATTAGGAGAGAAAGTACAGAAGAGTGTTGTTCTAGGCTGAACTGTGTCCCCACCTTGTCCCTCAATATTATCTCAAAAGGTAAATGTATTTGGGGGTGGGGACATTTAAAGAGATGGCTAGTTGAGGTGATGCCATTAGGGTGGGACCTAACCCAGTGTGACTGGTGTTCTTATAAGAAGAAAAGATTAGGGTGCAGACACAAGGGGAGGATGAAACGGCTACTGACAAACCAGGGAGTAAGGCCAACTCTGCCAACCCCTTAATCTTGAGCTCTGCCCCCCAACGTTGGGAGAGATTCCACTTCTGTTGCCTCTAGTCCAAGCTAGGGTTCTTTTTTTTTTTTAAAAGAGAATAAAATGTTATTCTCTTTTTTAAAGAGAATAAAATGTTATTCTCTTTTTTTAAAGAGAATAAAATGTTATTCTCTTTTTTAAAGAGAATAAAATCAAACCAAACAAAACAGAATAAAGCAAATCAGAACACAAGAATGCAAGTGATACAGGACTTCAAAACACAACAGGAAATCAACAATGGCTACCATAAGGTCTCTGATTTTCTTCAAAATAGGTGCCCACACCATCACACACACCCCAATCAAACAAAAACGTAACAGAGCAAACCAATCAAAACAAAAGAATGAAAGCATTACAGGACTTCAAAACAAAATAACGGGAAATCAACAATGGCTACAATAATGTCTCTTGTTTCTTCAAAATAGCTGTCCACACTATCACAATCAAATAAAACAAAACAATAAACCAATCAAAACAAAAGAATGAAAGCATTATAGGATTTCAAAACAAGATAGCAGGAAATCAACAATGGTTACTATAATATATCCTGTTAGCTATGGTTCTTTTGTAAAGGACAAGAGCAAAATAAAGAGCAAGACTGAAAGGAGCAGCCAACACCTACAGCATTTAAGTTAGGACAGATGCTTGATGAATCTGAGTTCTTTTGTCCCAGAAAACACTAAGGCTAGCACACCCTAAGGCTAGCAAAGAAAGTCTGAAGTAGAACAGTGCTGAAGGAACAAAGGCCGGATGGACCGTGATTGGCTGTAAAGAAGAAAAAAAAGGTGGTACAGATTCAGTGATGGTCAACACTTAGAGTGGCCAACCCAGCCCCATGGCGGAAGTTAGGAGTCTCACGGGAAGAGAGAAGGGTGGCATGGATGAGGGTAGTAGGGTGTTTTGCACAGACCCAGAGGACACCAGGGCATCTTGCATTGGGGCAGAGTTCCAGGCTGTGATGATGATTTGTTATCACTTTTGGACAAGTCTGACATATGTCATTCTATCTATCTATCTATCTATCTATCTATCTATCTATCTATCTATCTAGTTATTATCTGACTTAAATGAAATACTGGAAAAAGTATTGCATTAAAATTAAGACCTATGTCATGACCCCAGAGGAATCTGAAACCAAGAACTTACTCTTTTATAATAACCTGTAGTTGTTGAAGCCTGAAACAGAACCCTATACCCCTAATTCAATCTCAGTCATCCTCTCTAAACTGTAAAAATGATGGCAGACCAGTCACTTCCCCAGTGACTTAGAAGTCTCTTTCTTCCCCTCAGGGACCTGTCTTTGCTTCAAGAAGAGAGAGAGATTCCATTTCATAATGTGGAAGTACATAATGCTGACTGGAGAAAAACTATCATTAAATAACAAGACATTTCATGCATTTGATTCTTGAAATAAAGCCTTGTAAGTAATATTTTTCTTAGAAGTCAAAAGTTTCAATTTGACAGTGGTCAGGGCAGGTTGTATCCACCTAAATGCCATTAAAATGTGCTCATTTTATTCCTCCCTGTCCTTTATGCTTGATTTACTCTAAACATTTTTAAATTATTCATTATACTGCAGGGAGATTACTCAAAATGACTATCGTTTTGTCAACAAATATAAAGGCCTAGATGAAATTGCTGCTTTTCTTAGAAATATAAATTTAAAAAATTAAAAAATAAATTGAAAACCTGAATAGACTAATAATCACTGAAATTTTTAAGTGTGTTATCAAAGATTTACTTCTAAAAAATATTTACAGCCTAGCTGAATTTATAAGTATGTCCTTTCTGTTTGACTTTCAAAGCCTAGAGGGCAATTGTGTTATTTAAATTATTGCTGAGCATGAAAAGATGGAACTCTTTCCAACTTATTTTAGAAAACTACCAATTTCATATACCAAATCTGATATGGAGAGCGCAAAAATAAAACATACATCATTTTAGAAAACTAACATATTTCTTATGCCAAATCTGACATAGCACAAAAATAGAACATAGATGAATTTAATTTATGAATATGGTGCTTTTTTAAGCAGTGACACTTTGATAGAATTTCTATTCCAAATAATTTAAGATTTCTTATTTTTTCCTTATTAAACTCCATATTCCCAATGATCTGATATGAAAGAAAGTTAAAAGAGCAGAAAGTGAAACTTCAGAAAAGTCCAAGGCAGAAGGTAAAATGTGACTGTCAATGAATTCTGAAGAGTTTAGAAGCAACTTGCAAATTATCACAACAAAGCTTTCAACTACCATGGTGTTCTGTGGTATAGCAGCTCACAACGTTAAAACGCATGCTTAGCAGTCACGGTGCAGCTTACAGAGCCAGATTTTTTGGAACAAAACACTCTGCTTCAGTTCATTTTGTTTCCTCTCAACAGATGACTGCAGCCATCGGTTACCTGATACACAACGGTCAGGTCAGCGACTGTTCCTTAGTCTTATCTAAGACGATCTATTCTTTCTGCACCACGCTGAATCACCTTCAGCAGAGATCTGCCGAGAGTGGGTGGCAGCACCAACAAAGCTGACTCAGAGTTAAAGGACGAAGAGCGTTCAACTCTGCTGGGAAACATTCAAGATCAGACAGCTATGCTCCGGCTGCAGGCTGCCTTGCGATACCACCTTGTCATCCTCCCACTGAAAAGTGGGGTCTGTTTTCTCTCCCCTTAAATCTAGGTAAACTATGTGAACTATTTCTTTTTAAACTGTTTACTTGAAAATAGGTTTATCTCCCAGAAGAGCTGTAAACATAATATAATGGGTCACTTTCATCCAGATCCCCCTACAGGTGACAGATTCCACAACCACCTGATGGTGGTGATGGTGCAGAACTTGTAGTGCTGAAATGTAATGTTCCTGCTTATTTAAGCTTCCACACAGCACAGATTGTCAGGAAGCTGCACGGAGAAGCCTACTTAAACCCCAACCCACAACCCTGAGGGAACTACCAACTGGTAGCTACCGCCAAGGGCCAGCAATGTGAATAAGGTCGTTTGTCCCTCCGAGCCACCATAGCACCCAGCTCCACTAAGCAGGAGAACCTGGACAATCCATAGAGATTCTAAATTGTCACTGCCTTAAGCTGCCAAGTTTTGGAGTCATTTGTTACACAGCCATAGGTAACTGAAACACCAGCTCTAATTTGTTGGCAATTTATGCTGTGTACTGAACACAACACAACACAACACAACACAGAAATACACCCTAATTCATGCAAGCTGCTTTACCATAAAGAGAAAAGGAAACAAAGGACAGTTCTGATAAGCAATATTCTGTCCTTCAAGCAGCTTAGTCCCTTTTATATTCAGACTAAGCACAAAGCAAAGACACTATTAAGTGATAAACCTTCAGCTGTAGACACAGACGCTTCAGAGTTAGTCTAACTAATGGAGAAAGGCCATTAGAAAGCCTTCAAACTTCTGACTTGAATTCAATATGTAAATGTTAACCTATTCAGAAATGATATATATATAAAAAAACTTACAGGCGCCTGAACTAATGAGGTTAGTCACACAGTTCCTTTATGTTAAACTGGAAAATTAATAGTTTAACAATGTCAAATAAGCAGGATTTTTAGTGAATTTTTCTTCTGTTGCCTAGCTTAGAAGCCTATCGGTTTTTCTGTCAAGAGGCAGGTAGCTTAGGGTTTGTAGGTCAAGAAGTAAAATCCAAGACACTAGGAAGGTACTTATAACAAGAATAATTTTTATTGATAAAACTGAAAGTGTCTTTACAATTGAGTACTTTACAATTGCAAGTATCTTTACAATTGACCTTCCTTCCTTCCTTCCTTCCTTCCTTCCTTCCTTCCTTCCTTCCTTCCGTCTTTCTTTGCAGTAATGGAAATTCCATTCTAGAGGTGTGCTACCACTGAGCTATATCCCCAGACCTGTAATTTATTTTATTATTTTATTTTAAGATAGGGTCTTGCTAAGTTGCCCAGGCTGACCCCAAATTTCTGACCTTCCTGCTACAGCCTCTGGAGTAGCTCGGATGACAGGTGTGTGCCACTGCACTAAGATTTTTGCCATGCCAATGTACTGAAGGGAAGAATAAAGCTCTTGGTGTGGGGATAACTTTATAATTGGAGTTCAAATGTCAAACTATTCTTAGCTCACGGGTCATACAAAAACAGACAAATGAGACAATGTCAAATGGGCTAATGTAAAAAGTTGAAGTTTCAAAAGTAGAGGAGAGCATGGAAGGAGAAGTATTTTAAAATACAGTGACTGACAATTTTTGAAAAACTGATGGACATACAGTCACGGATTTAAGGGTTTCAGCTAATGTAAGAAATAAAGCAGTGAGAGAAGACTCCCAGCCAGGACAGGCTGTATGGAGATAGGACCTGCGAGGGGCCGCTGGCTCCCAGGTGCCAGAGCTGCGACTGTCTTAGAGGAAGAAC
>PVLA01017145.1:0-18304 GCA_004027455.1 Hydrochoerus hydrochaeris
CAGTCCTCACAAAGGGGTTATCTAGAGGGCCTCCAGCAACCCCCCTGGAGTCTCCACCCTCGACTCCATATTGAGCATTACATAAAAACATACACATGTGAACTACACAAATTACAATTATCAGTACAAAACATTCCAAGATCCCCGCGCCCGATTCCCACATGCGGTGTCCTTTTCCTGGAGAAGCGATTGTCACAAGGCGTGGATGGACTAGGACGCGGCATGGACAGAAAAGGGCGCCGCATTCATTCACAAAGTTTTGTTCCTATTTTATCCACTTTTTAGTTTGTTCGTTTTTTTTTTTTTTTTTCATTTTCACTTCCTTCCTTTCCTTTCCCTATTTTCCTTCTTTTGAGTAATTTCTTCCTATTTCACAATCCTTTTTGGTCCTTATTTACCCTTTCGGTTTCCACAACAAAGAACCAATGCAATATTTAAAAATGTGCGTCTGATTTATTTAACTTAAGCATATGGTATCCAGGTACATCCATTTACCTAGGAATGTCTCAAGTTTATCCTCCTTTATGATTGAATAGTACTCAAATTTAAATCTGAATATTTTATTAATGTCTTAGAAATCAAGCATTAAGCGAAATATTTTCCTGTTTCTAATATATATCTGTATCTATACGTCTATCTATCTATCTATCTATCTATCGATCTATCTTTTCTGTTTCTTGGTTGATGGGTATTTGGGCTGTTTCCAAGATTTAGCTATTCAAAATGTGCTCCTATAAACATGAGTGAGCATGTATTACTGTGGTCTGATGTTTTAATTCTTCTGGGAAGTTACGCAGCAGAGGAATTGCTGGGTCAAATGGAACCCTACAAGACTCTTTAAATTTAAACCAATTTTGTCCTTTACATGTCAAATCATGCTTAAATGTAAAGGTATTCTTTTTAAAATGCAAGATAAATGTAAAGAAAAATATTTCATTATTTAAATATTAAGTACTATACTTTTATCATTACTTATTTAGAATTTTTTATGTTTTACATTTTAAAAGAAATTGTCAATGGTGAAATATGCTAAATATTTCTTTTTCTAATGCGTACATTTTTTAAAAATTAACTGAACCTGTAATACTTGCCATTTTTATGTTTTGCCACTATTGAAATATTCTACTGTTGTTACATTTTTTAGAAGAGATACAGGAAATCACTTCATTCCATTACTGAGTGCTTTCTGAGAATCCCCAAAGGCTTCTGGTTCTTCATGTCTACTAGTATCTTGAGAGCTTCCTCCATTAAACGTTTTCCTACTGTATCTTTTGAGGAAACGACCACAGAAATACTTGCTTTTCACTGAGAGCCATTTTAATACTCTAAAGTGAGTTAAATTCATGCTGTGTGAGGAGCAGCTAAAGCTGGAGATGGATTATGCGTGCGGAGCTGGAGCAAAGCCAGCCCCAGAACAGGAGGCACTGGAGGCCAGTCACATGAGCAAGTTGACAGGCAGAGGAGTGTCACGTGACACCAACCTGAGTGTATAAATAAACATGTTGAAGTTATTAAGCAGTCTTTTGTCTCCCATCAGGAGAGGAGGCTCCGCCTGACCTCAGCTTTCTGTACTCTGACTGTATTTCTTCATCCTGCACCATCTTCTCCCTGGGAATTTGGAGAGCTGTACTTGACATGGTTATGCTGGATTAGAAACAGGAAAGTATTTCACTTAATGCTTGATTTCTAAGACATTAGCGAAATACTCAGATCTGAATTTGATTCACAAATTAAGCAGAGTACTGAGACTAAAAGAGACAGTAAACACAGTTCTAGCACTTGCTTATAAAGATCAGTAAGTGCTTTATATTTGTAGTAAAACATTTTTCTAGATAATTGTGAGGACAGAAAAAATTACTACAGAAATGTACTCTTAATTTGAGAAAGTGAATCTCATCTATATAAATCTGAAAAAAGTTATATAGATATTATATATAGTAAAATTTATATTAAAATGGAATTTAAATTGTGACCTTTTACTTGAGAGAAAACTTTATTCCCTTGAAACATTAAATATCATAGCCCTCTCTAGAAGTCTAATCTAAGAAGACAGAACTTTCATTTTAAAATAAATTTGAAGAGTCTTTCAAAAATATGCTAAATACTTCCTTTTTAGAATATAAAATCCTGAAGGAGACATGTGTCTTTTTTGTTCATTGCTCTAGTTTCAGGACTTGAACTATGAAGACAAAGATCAATGTTCAATATATGCCAGTAAATAGATAAATGTAAGCTAACTTTAATTCTTAGACATAATGATTGCAAGATACATTGATTACTTAAACAGTTTTAAAATTATGCTGAGTTAAATTTATGAATACAGGGTACAATATAAAAATATCTACCTAACAATCTCTATAATTTTATTTTACATAAAAATTCAGTTTCTTCATTAATGACATATAAAAGGTGATAGTCACAGTATATGCTTACGGGTCTTTCTTCTGTAACTTTACCATAATTGTTATTCATTTATTTCATTTTCCATTTTAAATTTGAAGCCAGCTTCATTTGTGATATTCTGTTGGGGAGGGGCTGGTGTGTTATTGATATTATTGACAGAATCTTCTGTTAGAAAGTTTTAAAAGGTGTATGTAGTAATGTAGTTTCTCAAAGTAAATATGGTTGCCATTTTCTCAAGCAAGAGTAAAAATTTCAGGACTCACACTTTCCTAGATCTACAGCTTCTATCCTCATAGGCATACCTTTTACATTTTTAAAAAGAAACTCTTCTGTCTTCTTTCATATACCAGTCATCTTTCCATTTTTCAATCTCTGAACTGTATTATCAAAGTCAATCTTTATATATTATGATCCCTAAACAGTTGTAATTACTTTTCAATTTCTTTAATACATTCATGTAATATTCATAAAGTGAGTGCAGTCTTCTTATCTAGATTCTTGTGTTGACAGTTCTTTTCCACACCTCCAAACACCTAACCACCTTCCCATATCTGTACCACACATTATTGTACATACACAGATGTGCTTTGGTCTCCCTTGAATTTTAGGTTAGTAGTATGTAGTGATTGTTGACTTGTTCAGACATGCAAGAATGTGGGAGGCCTCAAACAGCTAGTGACTAAGAAGATGAAAAATTAATAAGAAATCAAAATTAGTATTTGTTTATTTATTTAAATGTATACAAAATACAATGTTATGTCAAATTCCCAACTGAAACTCAAATCTCTTATAGGAGTATACAACCTATAGTTGGTGGGAGAATGCAGATGTAATTTAATGGTTACTTAATGTGAATGGTCTTACAAAAAGCTTAAGCCAACATTTTCATAAAGTCTCCTCCACTGCTATGCTTTTCCCTGCTATTCCACTGGTTTCACATCTTCCTCTCTGACCACAATTCTCTTCATTTTTTTTTTACTTTGTAAATATTTCAATTCCTTCTAATCTCCTATATCAAAGTTTATGAAATGTTCTCCATATTTTCCAATTTGCTTTGCAGATTTTCTAATTTGATTTGCAATAACTACTTATTGCATTTATCATAATTTCATATATTTACTAATTTGCAAATTTTCTATTTTACATAACATTGAGTTTGTCTAGAAAAGGATCAGAGAACATACCTAAGACATATTACACCAATCTCTTGTTTATAAAATGAATCAAAGTTAGTTTACTATTTTATGTTTGATTAAGTTATCACCTATGTCTGACTTTTTGCAGTCCCAAACTAGAGTAATTTGTTTTTCTTAGTCTTTTTACCTCAGTATGTGGCACAACACATGCAAAAGTGAGTAGAAGCTGACCAAGAAAGTGGTTATTTTAGAGAAAACTTCATATGAATGAGATCATTATGTAAATTAACCCATAGTAATTGAGCCCCTACTGGGGGCTCTGGGTGACTTTCTCATACATGTATAAAGTATGCATTGATAAAATTTAATGTCTCTTTTCCCTCCCTCCTCACCCACATATTTCTTGTTTTACATTTTTCAAGTCTATCTTGCAACACTGACAGCTCTCGCTGTTTCAGTTAAAAGCTGCAATTTAGGCACTATTATTGCATTCACTTTTATGGGTAGAATATTGGCTTATTGAAAATATAGGTCTGCAACCTGAAATTAAAGCAGCCTCATGAGTCTCTGATACCAATTTTAGCTTTCGCATATGAAAAGTGAATTTGTAGATTTGACTTTCTGTGTCTGGTTTATTTCATTTAACATAATTTCCTTTACTTTCCTCCATTTGGCTACATATGTAGAGATTTTGTTCTTTTTATGACTAATTCTTGTTTCTCTCTCTCTCTCTCTCTCCCTCTCTCTCTCTCTCATGTGTTTGTGTCTGTCCCATTTTCTTCATCTCTTGATGGCAACATAGACCAATTCCACAACTTAGCTACTATGAAGAATGCTGCATAAACATGGGCTTAGAAATATCTCTGTAGCTTTCCAATTTCATTTTCTTTGGATATCTTCATAAATGGGATAGCTGTTTCATATGGTAGATCTATTTTTTATGCTTTAAAGAATATCTGTATTGTCCTTTATAATAGTAGTAATAATTTGTATTCTCAGCAACAGTAAGAGTTTCTTTTTCTCCACATTCTTGCTAGCACAGCTTCATGGTCACTAGAAAGGGATGCTGCATAATAAGGAAGCTAGTATTATAGCAGTGGAATAATTGTTAGCTCTAACTTGAACACAGTATAGCTTAATTAGAATAACCAAATATTAGTAATAGTGGAATAGCTATTGTTTTCATGTGTGCTACCAAATAAAACAGAATTTGTATCTAATTAGTAATAAATATTTAAATTTTAGGTTATAAGGGATATACCCTTTTTTTGAGCCTCTGTCACATGCTGGATTTTATGACAGTTATTCTACAGATAATGATATTTACTTTTATTTAGCCTAGAAATATTGGGTATAATTCTATAGCTAGGATCAAGTTCCAATAAAAGAGGAAAGGCAAGATTCCAACTAGTGTTTGTAAATTTAAATCTTAAATCTTTAAGTATCTAGAATTGCTATTTTGTGGGCATTAAGTTTTGTTTTTTTTTTTTTGTTTCCATATCATCTTCATTTTTTAGGTATTATTTTCTCCTTTTGTTTAGATTCAATTCCTTTAAATTTAATAAAATGTTTATAACATCAAATTCTCTTTGTTCCATGGCTGGTATTTTGTTCAGTGATGGAATTATGTGCCTCCTAAATAATTACTGAGAACTTAAAATGGGCTAATAGAAGAGTCTTTGAGACCAGGAACACCTGGGGATACAGCTCAATGGCACAGCACCTGCCCGGCAAGTGCGAGGTCCTGAGTTCAATTCCTGGTACAAAAAAAGGCACAGAGGAGAGAATGACCAGCAACAAGAACGTATACATACCTAGTAACGGCCCTAGAGAAATCAAACAAGCTTGAACACAGAGAAACAGTTCTGGGAGTGGCAGAAAAGGTTGCTGGTTCCTTTTCTGACATTTGGGAGAAATTAATTACTGAACAGCAGCTGTTTCTCAGACCTCTGCAGACAGCTCCCCAAAAGTAAAGCTGGCAGAATCGGTTTCCAGCAAGAGCCACCGATCCAGCCATTGTCTGGCACAATAAACCAAGCTTTTTCCTAGGGAAATGTTCCATGGTATCAGCTCGGATGTCATCCAGCCTGGGTGCCCTCAGAGAACAGTGCCTCATCACATTATTGCTGAATGTCTGGGACGATGCTGTAGCTATTGTTTTTCCCAAAATCAACCAGAAGCAAATCACCTTTGATTATGGACTGAATTTAGAAGGCTGCTTACACTTCATCACCTTCGCTGGTCTCAGGAACTCCAAGGTGAAATCCAGTAAGATATCATATTGTGTCCTGCCTCCAGTTTCCAGCTTCCAAACCTGTCTAAAGACTTTTTCAAAAAGATGAATGAAGATTCACTTGTCTTTCTTTGTGAACCTGTTTTAGAACCCTCTGCTCTGTCTTGCAGTGGACCATACTCGCATAGTAGGATGTGAAGTCTTTCCTACTTTTCTTGGCCTAAATGTACTCAGTAAAACACGTTTCTTTTTCTACCTTTAATACCTATAAAAGTTTGCTACTATTAAAAAAAAAAGTGAACCTAATCTAACTGGCCTTCCTCTCAGTCCTACGAAAGCTAGTACAATCTGAAAAGAAGACCAGAACACTTTCTATTATACTTCTAAAAAATAAATCAAACCTTAATATTAAGGATTTCAAGTGAGACTTAAATTTAGAGAGTCCTGTATAGAAAACCAAAAAGCATTCATGATAATACCTCTGAAAGACTGAAGAAATTTAAAAATACGTCAATAGTAGTTTTTTTAACAGCTAAACCAATTATAAAGGCATAGCAGGCACCACATATTCATTGCCATATTCCAAACTGAGCTAACCCATTTAAACACATTTCTAAACTGAGCTTCATCAAACCTTGAAGAGGGAGAAAATATCACTTCGATGTTTATTTAAGTCACAGTTTCAAAGATTTGAATTAATCATAGTCTTTAGTTCCTGAGAAATTCGTGAAAGGCCTCTGCCCAAAAATTTCTCTGTCGTGTTAGGCATTTTAAAAGACATTTTGCATCTGTATTTTCAATCTCAGTGTCCATTCTCATCTTGCCTTACAAGGAAATTAGCACTTTAATGCATTACTTGCTTGGGTAAGGTACATATTTGGTCATATTTTTGTTAAATACACAGAATTGTGTATGTTTTACCATCATAAATTCTTCTATGTTAGAGATTTTTCTTTACCTTATTTTTTGAGCACTACACATCAAAGATATACCTGTGGCGGTTAATGTGTATCTAGTTTGATGTTTCTAGCTGTGGACTTAACAAAATTTTTGTCTATCGTACATATAAAAGATAAGAGGGGCTGTTTCATTGACTAGAGTAAAAAAGCCTCCTAAAAGCCTATTGAAATGATGCAAGTGACAGATGAGCTTCATTTGCACCTATTTTTTTTGTGGTAAAAAGGATAAAAGTTCATCAGACTCTTAAATACACTTTTCAGAGATTTATGATGCATTATTCATACATGGGAGAAAACACAGGAGCGTTAAAGATACAAGGATGTCAGAACCAAGCATCTACAAGGATAAAGCTGTCATCAAATGAGCTAGAGACAGATGCAAATGGCACAATGCAGTGGGTGTACTGGGAGTGGGGCTGAGGCAGTTTTAAAATTAAACTACATAGAGACGGGAGGTTGGCAGCTGGGTGTTTAGGTGTGGAGTAGGGTTGAGAGGTCTGAGCTGGAGGTAACTTCAGAGTTACAGACCTAATGATGGTGTTTCAAACATAAAGTACAGGAGAATACCAGGAAGGAGGTCTGTTAAATAACTAACTGACAGTAGCCACAACAGATGCTGGAATATTTCCACATTAAAGCATGTTACAAAACAAGAGATCTCAGTAAGAGAAATGATGAAAAGTTAATTTAAAAAAAAAACATGTCACCAAGCAAATATATGTTGTTTTTGCTTTTTAAAGGTGGGGATGATAAACTGTGCTAAATTTTGCTCATATGTTAATTAAGCTTAAAATTATTGCATTATTCAAAGTACTGGCCATTTATACCCATGAGAAAATGAATTTTAGTGTACTCTTAAGCAAAGAATGACTTAGGGTTATAAAACATGAAAGACAAGGAAATTAACTAAAGGTAGTGCTTTTCCAAGATGGTAATCACTCTGAGTTTGTGATAGTTGGGAGTTAGAACTCTTTTTTTATGCTCATGAGTAAATTGTGCCAATGTATTCCCTGATTTGATACTGTTCTTTACCTTCTTCACAATCCTAGTTTAGTATTTTTTTTTTCTGTTTTTCTTGTCTTGAGAAAAGCAAATATTTGGGAGAAACTAATTTTGAAGTCACTAGGCCCTTTTTACTCTGTAGAGATCTTGGTTACAATTTTGGTATCCTAGATGTTTAGAGTTTATGGAGAATATTTTTCGTACCTCTCTGATGTTCTTTGATCTCTTTGGTCAGGTTCTAACACTGATCCCTCTAATTCCTATGTCAATACCTGCTATAAACGATTTAAAAGGGAAAGGGTTAATTTTGTCTCATGGTTTCAAATGTTTCAGCCAATGGTTGTTAGGAACCAAGGCAGAAGCATCACAGCAGAATGGTGTGGCAAAGGAAAGCCGCTCCACCCAGGAGGCAGAGAAAGGATAAGGGAGCCACTGAGGAGATGTGCTCTCCAAAATACGCTGCCAATAATGTGCTTCCGTCGCCAGGGACCCACCTCACAGCAGTCACCTGTGCTCTCATCAGTGGGTGAAGCCTCTGAGCAGTATACTGCCCACGATCCAACCCCCATTCCGGCACTCTACCTCTGAACACTCAAGACTTTCGGGAACATTTAAAATTTAAATCATATTAGCCTTGAATATACTAGATGACAATTCTACCATGGTACTACATCCCTAGACTTTCTGCCACTTTTTAATGTTGAAATATCCAAGCATTCTACTCTAAGTGCTCCTCAGTTATGTAACACACTCCACTTTCCTGCTAATTTCATTTTCTTCGTGCTTTGAGTATCATCTATATGTCCTTGACTTCAAATTGCTTATCTCTGGCTAAATTCTCTTGTGTACTCCATACTTGAGCATTCAACTGCCCACTCCTCGTCTCTGCGTGTATACTTAGCGAGGACCTCAAGTTTAACATTGACTTGGTTGTATTCAGAGTAAATTCACCAAACTACTGCATCTGCAAGTGTCTCCATTTCACTTAAATTAGCTCTGTTCTTGTTGATATACTGGTATCTTTAATTCAGGTCGTGTTGTCTCATATGTGACTAACGCATCATTAATTTTTCATGTATATCTAGAAGCTGACAAATATTTATCATTTTCATCAAATAATAGGATGCAAATGTTCTTGTATTATTTCAGTAGGCTTTTAGGTATTTTCTTTATACTTCTCAAACAACACAGTCATAGTTATCCAGTTGAGTGTTAATATTATTCACCTTTGAATGATTCATCTCTGTGCTTCCATATCACTGTTGATAAAAAACCAAGGTCTTGTGCTGCCTACAGAATCTTTTACACTTTAAGGCCTCATTACTGTAACTTTCCTGACACCATTTCTACTTTGCTGGAGAGAAGTTCTTTCTCATTTCTTGAATGCACTAGAATACTCTCTTGTTTCAGGTTGTTTTTACTAAAGAGTGCTTCCCCAGGGAGCCATGTGACCAACACTATCAGTACTGCCTTAATAATCACCTTTTAATTAACACTGGCATTAATGTCCTGATTTAAAATCAAATCTTTTTTCTTTCACTGGAACGCCTACGGTACTTACCTTTTTTTCATAACACTCATAAACTTCTAACATTCCAAACACTTTTCTTTTTTATGTTTATTTATAATGTTTTATTTCTGTCTTCCTCCTAAAATCCCAAGTTCTAGGAGATTTCTGGCATTTTGTCCACTGATGAATGCCAATAATGTAGAAAATACTAGCTTAGAGTAGGTACTATAAATACATATTGAATTCATCTTTTATTTAGACTCTTTAACTTCTGAAGTTACATACTTGATTTGATATATGTGTTAGTATTACTATATATACTATATATATACTTTATATATAAAGTATATTAAGACCACTCTTTATAATTTGCTACATGTTTATCCCAGAAATTTCTATATTTCAGTGAGTTTAGGTCTATTGCAGAAAATAATACAGAGCAACTTACATTTAAAATAGAAATAGATAAATATCAATGCTCCCAAATTGCTTCATACAAACAATGATAACAAAATAGAATGTATTAATACCAAAGAAGCAACTTTTCCTGGTAACCATTCCTCCACTAAATTATGAAAAAATACTACACATTTGTAATTAAGATACAAACAGATCTACAGAGAATGTTGAAATCATCTACAAAATCTGCAAAATATCATTGGCTTTGCTTATAATTTTTATTTTATTTTCTGCATCTCAAAATAGTATTGCAACATAAATTTTCTTGCATGGATTTTTTCATGTATGCTAAGGTCAAATTCTGAGTGTTGTTCATTTAACTATAGTTTTTTGAGGTTTAATATAAATTGATTAACTGGAAAAACAGTTGATACTTATGTGACCTCGTGACTTCAGGTAAATCTAATAATACTGTATTTGCTCATATTTATGACATGTAAGTGGCATACAGGATATGGAACATAGTTAATTTCACTTAAATAAACAAGCATACCGTGAAGGCCCTTGTACATGAACATATTAACTACTTCAAGGTATGGATGAGTCCAGTAGTATTTTTTATAGTTGTCATTTATATAAAATTATCATGAAGTGATATGTATATAAGTAATCATTTTATATTTTAAAAAAATACATCACTCATTTATATGCTCCACCTAACAATCAAATTTATATTTTCCAAGTGGTTATCAATAAAAATAATATGTAAAGATTATCACCCTGAGTTTTTAGATTTACTGTAATCCTAAAACATGTTTATATAACATTAGATACATAATACTTTGTTTTTATTCTAGTCACTAAATTTTATGTGAAAAAATTTTTGAAAAAATAATAGCATTATATTATCACATTATAAGTAAAATTTTCATAGTAATACTTGCACTCTCAAAATCCTAAGGAAGATCAGTGAACAACCTTACTTGTTATCCCAGGAAGACAGCATTTTCCAGCATTTTAATAATAGAGCATCTCTTTCTTGTCAGTCCCAAGAGCTGTGCTCATTCTACTGAAGCATAGTGTGGGTCTTTATCAGTATGGACCACTTTTGGTTAATAGAACCCTCTTCTGCTTTTGGCTTATGGATTTTTTTTTCTCAAGGTTTTATCCCTATTGGATACTCAACACTCCTGTGTTTCTTCCTAGACATTACACTATTCTAGAAAGCAAATTTGGGGAATCATTCTTGATTTATCTACACAGTACATTTAGATTATATTTGTAGTTTAGTAATTGTTCCTCTTTATTTTTATTTAGCACACACAGCTTCCATTGTGACATAATTGCCTTGCAATTTTAACTCTCCAGAATTGTACTATAGCCAATAAAACTGTTCCAAGAGACACTGTGTAGAAAATGATGGTCAACAACAGCAAAAAAAGTGATACACTTCTTCCATCTGGTTTTTAGTCTTGAAGAGCACTTGAATGAGGATCACTGGATCTTAGGCCTGTTCACTGCGATTCTCCATACCCTGTTTTTAAAAAGTCCCCTTGAAATAATTAGAAATTGCTCTTTCAGTTGTTTATATCATGGTACTCTAGAAGGCATAAGTAAAGAATTAATGGCCTTATATTTGCAAATTAAGAATCCTTACCTTATAAATGTGTGAAACATTATGGGCCACTCAACTGCGAAGTGATAAGTAGGAATATGTACCCAGCAATGACATTTGCAATTAGAAAAAAAACATTCTTTGCTTTATCTTTTTGCAAGGTCGGATTCAATTAGCATGTTCAGTGAACAGTGGACTCCTGGCTTTTCTTTACAACCTATAATAAACTCAATTATTTTTCAGGGTTGCTTCTATTCTGTAAATATGCCAGTATTGCCTGGTTTAAGACTAAACAATATTTTAATGAGAGGTGCAGCTACTAATTCTTCTCAGTGCTGGATGTTTTACACTGTGGCAAAAATTTCATAACAAGGAAAGCTAAGAGCCAAATATCAAGCTGTTTGGCTTAAGTATATAATGGATGTTAAATATATACTTCACATACTGATGATTATTCCAGTCTCACTTTTGGTCTTTTACATTTCCTCTAACCAGTAATATCTGTGTAACATTGTAGCATAACCAAGAAGATTTGTGCAACATAATGGAGACTCACCGTAACACAAGTCTATCATACATGTAGCAAATGTAACATGAAATATATTAAATGAAACTGATAGACATCCAATTAGGCAATAAAGCAAAAGTTGTTAATAAGTGATAAAGATCAGTGGTCCCAATCTTTTCTCTGCTACGGTAGCAATCAATAGAGATATTTGTCCAGAGACAAACTTATGTATTTAAAAAATCAGGATGTACTGTGGACAGTAGCATGAACTCATGTCCTCTGTCACTTTCCTTCATCATTTCTAGGGCCAGATTTCTCCCACATAGCTGTGAATTATGTAGCAGAAATTGACAGCCAAATCGTAATCTCATAAGTGAATGCTGAGTAAATATATATTTTTCTGGCTGCTCCAATAGACAGTCTTATCATTATTAAGCTACCATCCTTGCACACAGGAGATAGGAAACATGGGTATTATCTCTTTGTTTGTGTTCTCTGCTCATTTTGCCATGTAGGAGTCTACATTTTAAAAGCTGGTGGTGTTCCAGAAACTAATTTGTGAATCAATTGTTTGGAACCTGGAATGAATTTTCCTGAAGAAACAATATGAAAAATGATGGCTGAGTTCACAGGACAATGCATAAAATGTCTACTTTCTCTATAATAAACATTAATTCTAAAAACTAACCAAGCTTCATAAAATGGGCTTGGTGTTTTACACCATCCACACAAAATATTCTTACTGAACTGAAGAGGCAGAACTTTATCATATTTCCCTCTGATCCCTACATGCACACATGTGGTCAGATTTCAGTTTTCCCAAACTTGGATTTTAACATAAAATGCACAATCACAACTCACATAGTTGTTGTCCCACTGAACAATTAACCATGTAATCTGTCAGGAGCTTTTAGAATGAGGGAGAATGAGAAAACAAAGTATGAAAATTTAAATGGAAACAAAAGGTTGTGCAAAGTTGTTAAGAACTTAAAAATGAAAAAAACCCCACTTATACATGATATTAAATATACTGTGAAAACTATGATCTCAGTTGTCTGGTGTGTTAAATTATTAGCTAATTGTCACATGAGTAGGAATGACCATGAAATCATCATAAATACTATTTCTGAGATTACAAATAAATTTCTGATGGTATGTATATTAACTAATAAAGATCCCATGAATAATAAAGATAGAGTGTGTTTTAACTTTATTCTAAAAATATTTCATATATTAGGAAACACTTTATTAGTGTATATGCTAGTTTATGAGGCATAACAAATTACCACACAAACATGAATGACTTAAATTTTTTTAAAAATATATTTCATTCATGATGCATTCATTATATTTTAGTGGAAGATATTTGGATGAGAAGTTGCTGCTTAGTGACATCTGTACTATCACAACAATTTCTGTTCATCATATAGAGAAAAATAAACTTCTAAAGGATTCCACAACAGCAATTAAATTTGTGGTCCAGTGGAGCCATTAGCCAGAATTAATCATATAGTGTTATGGTTTAGGTCTAAAATGCTCCCCAAAGCCTCATGCACTCATGGTAGGTCATTAAATTAAGAGAATTTGTACCTGACTTGCTGTTAGAAGGTAGTAGTTGGGTAGAACAGGCGAAACATTGAGGGCATAACCTAGAAGGACATATCTCCCTCCCAGGCTCCTACCCATGCATTCTGCTTCCTGACTGCCATGCCTGAGTGGCTTTACTTTGCCACGCCACCCTGCCTTGGAGCCATCCAACTATGGACTTAAACTTCTAGAAACTCTTAGCAAAAATAAGCTTTTCCTCTTCTAAATTGCAAGTGTCAGCTATTGTGCCTGAGCCACAGGAAAGAACTATGATACAAATCCTAACTGACAACGAGAGGACAATGAGTATGATATTACTGTGGCACTGGAAAACAAGGTGAGAGGTACATATAGTAGGGAGAAAATCCAGAAATATTTACTAAAGTTTTCAGATAGCCACATGTTGATAAGAAAATAGAATCTAAGGTATTGTGAAAAACCATGTGAAATTCCCTTCATTTATTTTGAAGACTTAAGGTTGATCTGATGTTATTAAGGATCAGACTGTCATATGCCCATATAAGAATTGTATAAATTGATATGCTTATATAGGCTATTTTTACCTATATTGTGGAATTATATTTATGTATCACACAGAACCAAGTAATGGTTTTCCTTGTAAGAAAAATGTACTTGAAGTAAAAGGTTTTCTTTGAAGACTTCTAACTCCGATGGATATGATGCAGAATCAATTTTATGATTTTGCTTTTGTCCTTGAGTAGCACAACATAAGAACTCCTCTCTCATATATCAGGTCTTCTTTAGGCAACTTCAATCCATTTCCTTGATTCCACTAAATCAAGGTTGCACCGCGAAGTGAGTGACCTGAGATTTATTACAGTTGTTGAGTTCAAACACTTTATCCTTTTAATTTTTTCTAAGACTTGAAGTATAATTCATCATGCAATGTCTAAAGTTTAATAGTTACATTTGTTCTTATTTTAAAAACATATAGATGTGTTTTCTATTAATTATAAAATGATTGAATTTTCTATAAGGAACCTTTTTTGTTTAAATTTCTGTGCTGAGCTTTTTTTTAAAAAAATAATTTTCATTGCATACATTAAAGGGTTTGGAAGGAACAATATTTTTCCTGTAATGATGTAAAAATTTGAAATGTTGTATGAGGTCATTTGAACTCTGACTCTATGTTTGCTAATATTTAAAATCTTACAGATTTGCTATGAGGTAAAAACTTAAGTCAATAAAGTCTACAATGTTGGTTTTATTAACATTTGCTCTTACATGGTAAATAATATTTTTATCAAACTAAGTGTTTTGTGAAAGGCAAAAGGATGTCCTTTTCACAAAAGGACATATGTAAATATATGTAAATCCATATATATAAAAAGTAATTTTATTTTGGTAATGTATTTTTTCACAGGATGAATAAAAGCTATGCAGATAACTTGTTCATTAAATTAAATTTGGATTCAATAGTCATTCTGTATAACATTTTCCTATTTCTGAATGTTTCAGAGCATGAGTTTTCTTTGTAGTGCAGTGTTTGTTTTTATTAGATTAACTCACCTATTTTTTATTCATTGAGAAAATATTTACTGAGTACCTATTATTTACTGCTGCATCATACTATGAGATATAGCAATGCAGAGACATGTAAAAATTCCTGTACTTATCAAGGCAGCTGTTAGCTTTTCTTTTTCTTTTTTCTTTTTCTTTTTGGTACTTGGGATCAAACTTGCAAACTCATGCTTGCCAGGCAGGCACTTAGGCCACTGAGCTAACCCTCTGGTGGCAGGTGTTAGTTTTTCAGGAGATAAATAATTAATTGAGCCAAACATATAATACACTGAACAAAATGATGAGGAGAAATAAAACTGGGTAAGGGACTGTTATGACTGAACCTCTATGAATGGTAAATTATACTCCCCAAATTGTAAAATTTTTGCTTAGCATTATTATATTCTATTTATTGCTTAAGATAGGTTAAGCAATGAAGTGGCAGAGAATGAACCGTGAGAAGCAGAGGGTGGGAGGAAAGAACAGAGGACCTTCAATACTCCTTCCACCTTGCAAGGTGGTGTGACAAATGCCTGCTGATTCACATAGACTGTAGCAGCTGTAATAGTGCATTTATCATGGGTAACTGATCAGAGACACCCGCAAGGACTTTTGGTTGACATAACCTGGAATCCACAGGACTTATCTCTAGAGATGTTATAAAATTGAATACTTTAAGACTTTCTCATTTCTATTTATTTTCTTGTTTCTTTTGAGTTCATCCATCAGGCTAAAAGTTTCCATACTGAGTTTTCAGCACTCACTTTTTAAGTGTTGCCACCAAAACTGAAACTACAAAGAAATCTTTTTTTCAACAGAATAGGTTTAAAATAGATGAAATCTTGACATCCAAGATAATAAACAGGAGATTATTTGTGGTAGTGTGTGAATGGAGGAACTGTTCCGCTCTGTGGGCACTGTAGCATATAAACTATACTATATGCCAACTCCAATGTACCTTCCACTGTTTAGTGCACTATAAAAGGAATCTTTTTATACATCCTTTAAAAAGTATTAGTTGCTTCATTAGCACCCATCCTGTTTCAATATCTAGATATCTATCCCCAAATGTGAAAGGTGATGTAGAGAAAAGCCAGGGAAAGAAAACATGAATACAAAGAAAAAGAGAGATACAGAAAGTTTTACATGATAAATTGCTTTAGAAAATTTGCTTTGAAAAAAAGATGGAGTGTATAAGTGGCACGGAAACAAAAAAAAAATAATTGTGATAGTAAAAGAAAACATGAACTTACACCTACAATTTTCACAAAAGAGTGATATCCAATGACCAACATACTACTTTGAAAAGGAAAAAAATAATACCATGATACGAAATGAAACTAATTTTTCAATGTGCTCAATTAAATGCAAATGTGATAGTTTCAGGGTTAACTACAAGGCAGTAATCATTAATGTTGAATCACTTTACCAATGTGTTGACTCATTACTTTGTTTACTAAATAATTTAATGCGTTAATTGTTTTCAATGAGTATAGTGAGCACTAACCAAGCAGCTATGTCCATAGCTTGTTTTAGTCCATTTATATTAAGTTATTATTTATTCTCTTCCCTGTGTCCCACAAATGGCGCTGACTAACAGAAAGGGGACGGCCTCTGGCTATCCTCCCCGTGGCCTGCGCATAGCAGGGACTCACAGGAAGTGGTTTAGTCGGCACCATGTGCAGGCTACACGGAGGACAGCCAGAAGCCAGCCTCTTCTGGCATGCTGGCTGGGGGACAAGAAGAACCAAGATTCCCACTCCCACAATCCACTGCCCCCTTGAGTGACCTGGATCCGGAGAAACACAGGTCGAGATGATAGCTGAATTAATGTACGATTTAATGCTTGTAGTGCTTAGTGTTTCCTTGACTTTACAGGACTAAAGTTGGTAATCTGATCATCTATTTAGAGCCTAACAATATTAAGTTTAGCGTCTATGGAGAATCTCCTTCTGAAGGTGGTAGCCCTTGGTAATTCCCTAGTGTCTTGTTTAAAGTCCGTATCATTTTCATTGGTGTGGTTTGGTTTTACTGTTTTATCTTGTTTGATTTTATTATATATGATGGCATGGGCAGCTATTCCAAAGATAACAAGATGTATTATGGTAGCTGTCTTTGATTTGCTCTAGTCCTGTTTTGAAGTTCTGTGTTGCATTCATTATTTTGTTTTTAATGGCTTTATTCTGTTTTGTTCTTTTTTTTCTTCCTTTCTTTTTTTTTTCTTTTTTGATTCTTCTATGTCTGATGGTATGAGCAGCTATTCTGAAGACAACAAGAGACATTATGGTAGTCATTGTTGATTTTCTATTATCTTATTTTGAAACTCTATCACTTACACTGCATTGTTTTGATTGGCTTTATTCTGTTTTATTTTGCTTGGTTTTATCTTCTTTGAAATAAAAAATATCTGTACATATTAAGCCTACTTTTATTGATGCTGAGTATTCTATGTAACCTTATATCAACCTGATTTTTAAAATAGCTGATTCAGGCTGAAATATTCTTAAATGAGCTGAAATTGATCCCTCCAATACTGTAAGATTCCAATTCTAAGGTTACTCAACACTGTGACATATCGTCACAGTCAAACTACCTCTTTATGGATTTGTTTACTCACTTGGAAATTTTTTCCTACATTTCAATTTGACTTTGCAAATTTAGGTAAAAAATCACTCCTAGTCCTCATTCTGAAAACAAAGCAGCCCATCTTAGCAGTACCTTCTTTGGATATCTATGCCTGGAAATAAAAGCAGGGCATTTTGTGATTTTTGAATGGTAGCTCCTATTTGACACCAGTTTGATTTGTATACATGCATTAGTTTAATATTTCTTGCTAGGGACTTCTAGTAGCATTCCTAAAGCCATTGTATCAGTCTCAAATTTAACAAGTTGTAGGATGTGACAGCCTATCTAATGTCACAGTGGTATAAACCTGGAACACATCACTTAAGCCGTATTGTAACTAAAGATACATTATTACAAAATTTTGAAGTCTGATGAACATCTACCAGATATATTTTAAACAGTGTGAGTATTGACAGACTGATGTGAAATTCAGTTTATGGAAATAATATATGTCTAAAATCAAACATCATTTGTTTTATTTCTGTAGAATAACTTATAGTCCTCTATAAAGTTATTAAGGCAATAGAGGGGTACATAATTGCATCAGAATGAACAATCAGGAGAGACAAATCGAGAAAGACTTCAATATTGCCTTTAATTCTGCCAAAAAATGATATATTTCACCCAAAAAAGAAAGCAGTTTTTCAGAAAAATCAATTTTCTCTGGACCAAAAAAATGGCATGTATTTCCTCAAAGTTTTATTTTTTTGTTACCATGAATCCAATGTTTGTAAAGTTCCTTTACTGTGCTAGTTTATGTGAGCATAATCAGTATCAGGAAAGGAAGAAAAGAAGAAACCAATGAA
>PVLA01017146.1:0-11988 GCA_004027455.1 Hydrochoerus hydrochaeris
GAGATAGTTTGCAAAGTGTGGGAAAGGGACATTGTTCACCAAACAAGGGCCACTGCACTTTCCAAGTCAGCTATTCACTCTTCTGGTTATTTATGCTGCTTTATTGACTCCTACTGTTGTCTAGATCTTGAATTGTCCAAAGTTTTTGCATTGTGATGCTTGTGTAGCTGTGTCTTTCTGATTTTTCTTTACTGACTTGTTTGTTTGCTGAATCTTTCACTTATGTTTGCCCTAGTGTTTTGTATGTATGCAATTTTGGTTAGCTCTTTGAATTATTGAGTCTTACTTCACAATTTTAAAAAGGATTTAGCCATGCTTTGTTTTTCATATGAGATCCATACCAGTAAGCAACAAGAGTAGAAGTAGGGACTAAAGGACACAGGTAAAATCCTTCTGATGACAAACTTTTAAATGTCATAAGACTTGAACTTTTCTTTGCCTTCCTATAATGAAGGCATTGTGTACAAGTACTTCTCTAATAATTTAAGAAAAGTGTTTTTTGTGATAGTTATGGTGCAAGTCTTCTGCAAAATATTCAACACTATTGTTTAACTTAAAAATAAAAGCTAAGATCACGATTACTTTTTTACAGTTGCAGAATCCCTGGAAGCTTAAGTCCAAGACCAAAAACACAAGTCTGAAGATGTTACTCGAGAAGTCAAGAATGAATCATTTCTTACCAGAGATAAATAAAAACACATTTTGCTCATTAACCAATTTATTTCATGATCCAAATTATTTGCCACATGAAAATTGGCATCTAAAGAATAACAAATGTGGCTAGAGAGCTAGAAGATGTGACTAGATGACAGGGACAGGAAGTAAATTTACAGATTTATTTTTTCTGGCACTGAGGTTTCAACCCAAGAAATTCTATCAGTGAGCTACATTAGTAACCTTTTTATTTTATTTTATTTTATTTTCACACAGAGCTTTGCTTAGTTGTTCAGGCTGCCTTTGAACTTGCAACTATTTTGCTTCAGTTTTACTAGTAGCCGTGATTATAGATGTGCATGGCCACATCTAACCAAAATCAAAGCGTTTGAAATTTGTATAAAAAAACACATAAAGTTGATTTAGGGAAATGGAATATCTAACCTACTAAACATGTAGTATGAGTTCATGTTCTCTAAAATTGAAGAATGAGTTTTAGGAACAATAAAGATTAAGAGAAGAATATTTTTATTGAGAGAAAGAAAGCTTCTGTCTGAGAGAGAGAAAGAAGGGGTCCCAAGTAGTTGCCAAAGGCTCTGTCTTTTTCAGGGAATTTTATAGAGTAAAACCACGAAGTGAGGAAATTCTAAGCTGAAGGAAAACATGAGAAATCACAAGGTGGCATGATGGGGGGCAGAACTATGGCCAACCAGTGACACTAATAGCTCAGGTAATATTAATTAAACCAGGTACAAATGGGGAAGCAAGCCTTAGGAAGCGAGCATGGTTAAAAAGAAGTGACTCTTCCTGTAGGGGTTTGGGATGGTAACTCCTAGCTTCCTCAGGGTGATAGAGATCTATTTAGATATCAGTTCCTGACATTTATCTTTAGAAAGTATGTGGGTACCTTTGATTGATTTTTGCCTTGATGTCTGGAGTATAGGGGAGGTATCTATTTCCCACACAGTTGCAAGGTATGTGGCCTTCTGCATTGGCTCCTTCAAGAGTCCTGTCTGGTCTGACTGTGTGTGATATTTCTATTTAACTCAGTTGCCTGTAACAAAAGGAGACATATGCTTTAAGCATTTTAAGGTTGACGAACACCAAAAATGTTGATATAAATGACATAAAGTGAAAATTACTTATTTACTAAAAAAAACCTACAAATTTTATAAAGTGCTTGTTGCTTTCCTTTTCTTTGTTTAGTTTCTTCATAAGAGAAAATCTTTGGCTAAGCTGGGGCATTTGAAAAGCCAGATCTTTAGTCATGGTGAGGCTTCAAAATTCACTACAAAAATTTCAGACTGTTAAAAGCACTGTAATTACTTTCAATCTCATTTTTTTAGGATTCTGTATATAACAAAACATAAGCCACAGCATAGCTAACAGTTAGCACTTAGGTTCTCAGTGGACTCTGTATATACTGCCTGATAGGTTCCTTAGTTTTTGGTGACTTATGCGTATCAGGAAACATATAGCTATTCATTATTGTAATACTTTCATAACTACAATTATTATAGAAACATTTAGTAGAAATATAACAATTGAAGAACAAGTGCTAAAAATATACTGTGTGGAAAGACTTCTTTTATAAGCCTTATTGATGATCTTGAAGTTAGATCCATTGGATGTACAACACTTACATATTGCTGTGTTGTTTCAGAAAATGTTGGTCTTAGAGATGTCTTTTATCAATGATATTTGCCAGAAACTATTTCATGCAGAATAACTATGAAAACTGGAAATTATATTAGACACAAAATGTTTTCCATGAAAGTGTTTTTTAAATTATTTTTAGGATACTATTTTTGCCTACAGCGTCCAAATCTTTAGATCAAAGACTAGGAATAGAAGAACTCAAAATACTTATTAGTGTAAAAAACACTTCTATTAGTGACATAATATTGCATGAAGGTAAATAAACAAAATAAAAATACAATTTAGCTTTTGTAACTAAGGTTAGGCAGTTTTGGTTGTACATGCTTTTATTAAGGCTTTTATAGGAAAATCTATCAGTGAGCTACATTAGTAGCCATTTTATTTTATTTTATTTTCACACAGAGCTTTGCAGGCTCAAGGTTCAAGGTCAACCTGGACTACAAAGAAACCCTGTTTCAATAAAAAGTAAGGAATGCTGCTTATCCTACTTTGCAACATTTATGAATTGTTTTTCTGTATTAAAGAAAATATATATACATGGTTTTCATTCTGCTGGTGGCAGTAGTTTCTTTAAATATATAAAAATAGTTTAGAAGTAATTTTATTTATGTATCTTACTTTGAACATCAAATATATAAAATAATTCTTTAAATCTACACCTGAACAATAGATGAGGATTGGTGGGAAAGGTTAGAATAATTGTTACCTGATCTTTGTTTTACAGATGATTGGTGCTTCTTAACCTTCAAAGTCCAGGATGAATTTGCTATGGTGGACATTTTTCCCTTCTTTGTTTATGATTCAAGGCTAAGATGTGTTTCATGTCTCTAAGTAGTAAAAATAATCAAGGTTTTCATGGAAAATATGCTGTTTTCATCCTAGTTAAGAAATTGTTATGGAGTTACACTTATTCAAATTTTAATGTTATGTTTCCCCCTCAAGTTAGCATCTAGTTAATTCTATAAAATCTTAATGGTACCTTTTTTATTTTAAAGAGCATAAAATAAAATAAAATGCAACAAAGCAGTTCAAAAGAGAACAATGCAAGCAAAACAGGACTTCAAAACAAGACAACAAAAAATCAACAATGGTTAGTATCATGTCTCTAGTTTTCTTTGAAATTGTTATCCATATCTTCAGACAATAAATTCAAACAAAACAAAATAGTGTAAAACCAATCAAAAGAGAAAAATGAAAGCATTACAGGCCTTCAAAACCAGAAGTTGGAAATGAACCATTGATACCATAGTGTCTTGTTTTCTTCAAAATAGCTGTCCATACTTTAACACATAATGAAATCTAATAACAAAAGATAGACTAAAACCAATCAAAACAAAGAAGAAAGTCATTATAGGATTTCAGAACAACACCATAGAAAAATTTGCAATGGCTACCATAATGTCTCATTTTCTTCAAAATAGCAATTCATATCACCAAAAATAATAAAATCAATTCATGTAAACCCTTTAGGAGGTCTAGACATTTATAAGCCTATGCATGTACATCTATCCTCTCTATTAAAAATACCATGAAAGCCAAAAATACAAGAAAAATAAGCAACAAAAGACACAAATAAATAACAATGCCAAAGAGCCCAAAACAATAGCAATAAACACTTTCAAAACAAAGTGGTATTAAAGTAACTAAGGTTGTTATTTTGCATAGTTATCTTCAAAAGAGTTAATCTCATTACCAGACATAGACATGCAAAATTGATCTAATCCTACTCATGTTAGCTGTTTTGTTCCAAAAACTAATAGAATTAGTAGTACAATCATCTGAGCTATTTTAAGTATATATATACATATTTATATCTTTCTTTCTTTCTTTCTTCCTTTCTTTCTTTCTTTCTTTTCCTTTCCTTCTTTTCTCATTTTCCTTAAGTTTTCCTGTTTGAGCAGTTTCTTACCCTTCCATATTTATTGAATATTTTGTATCTTATTTACTCCTTCAGTTTATTACTAGAAAGATAATAAAGTGTGTATAGATTTAAATATGATTTGTTTCACTTATGAATAATATTTCAAGTTACATGGATTTTCCTATAAAAGCCTTAATTTGATCCTTGTTTTTAGCTAAAAATATTGTATAAAAATACCACATCTTTTTTTATCCATTTCTCAGTTGTTGGGCATTTGAGTTGTTTCCAAGATTTAGCTATTACAAATTGTGCTGCTATAAACATGGATGCATATATATGTCACTGTGGCATAATGTTTTCAGTTCTACTGGGAATATACCCAGAATAAGAATATCTGGGTCAAATGGGACTTCCAAACTGAGATTTTTGAGGAACCTTCAGACTAATTTCATCAGTGGTTGCACCAATCTACAAGCTCACTAACCATGCAGTAGAGTTCCCTTTGCCCTACAGCCTCACCAGCATTTGTTATTGTTAGTTTTCTTGACCCTTGCTATTCTTTCTGGAGTGAGAAGAAATCTTAGTGTTGTTTTAATTTGCATTTCTCTAGTGACCAGTGATGCTGAGCAATTTTTCATTGTATTTATTTGCCATTTGTATTTTTTCAGCTGAGAACTCTGTATTCATCTCAGGTGCCATTTTTGGATTCAGTCTTTGAGTTTCAAGGGCCTGAATTTTTAAAATTCTTTATATGTTGTAGATAAAACTCCTGTGTATGAGGAACTGTCAACTAAGATTTTTTTCCGTATTCATGTGTTTTCTTTTCACTCTGTTGGAGACTTCTTTTCACATGAAAAAACTTTTTGATAAGATGAGATTCCAGTTGATTCTGGGAAGTATTTCCCTTGTAGTTGGATTTTTGTTCATGAATGCTCTGCCTACCACTATGTCTTCAAGAGTTCTTCCTAATTTTCTTTCAGCAGATTTTGTGTTTCTGTTATAATATTTCAGTCTCTGATCCATTTGACTTTAGTGCATGGTGAATAAACATAGGTCAAGTTTTAATTTGTGACATATGGAAAGTCCATTGTTTTCCAGCACCACTTAATAAGGAAGGTTTCTTTCTTCCAGTGAACATGTTTGGCCCCTTCTTCAAAAATTAAGTAGCTGAATGTGTTTGTAGTTGTGATTGTATTTCCAATCTATTCCATTGATCTTCAGGGCTGTTTTTATTCCAGTACCATGCCAATTATCCCAGTAGCTTTGTAGTATAATTTTAACTCTGGGATTGTCACACTTCCTGCCTTGCCTTTGTTGCCCAGTATTGACTTTGTTATTCTAGGTATCTTCTGGTTCCACATGAATTTTAGAAATGATTTCTCTAGATCTGTGATTTATGTTAATGGTATTTTGACTGAAATTGCATTAAATCTGTATAATAATTTTTGGAAAATAGCCATTTTCATAATGTTTGTGCTTCCTATCATTGAACAAGGAAAGTCTTTCCCTTTTCAGAGATCCTCTGCAATTTCCTTTTTAAGAATACTGTAATTTTCCCTGAATCAATGTTTTACTACCTTTGCTAGACTGATTGCTAAGTATTTCATTTTATTTGATGCTATTGTGAAGGATGCAGTTTCTCTTATTTCCTAAGATGGAAATTTCTTTCCTAAGATGTGAGTTTGTTGTGTACAGGAATGGTATTGATTTTTGCATGTTAACTTTGTATCCAGCTACATTACTTAATGTAGTTATTACATCCAGAAGTCCTTCAATGGAGTTTTGGGGGTCTTCTATGTACAATATCATGTCACCATCAAATAGTGATAATTGAACCTCTTCCTTTCTTATCCTTATTTCTTTTAATTCTCTTCTCCAATTCCTCTGGCTAATATTTCCCACACTATATTGAATAAGAGTTGTGATAAGGAACATCCTTGTCTTATTACTGATTTTAGATTAAAATCTTTCAGTTTCTGTTTTGTATGGAGTTAGCTGTTGTTTTGTCATAGATGACTTTTATCAGATTGAGGCAAAGACAATTTAGTCTGATCTTCTGTAGGGATGTTATCATGAATGAGTTTTGGAATCTATCCAAAGCTTTTTCTGTATCTATTGAAATGATCACATGATTTTATCTTTGGTTCTATTGATATGTTTTATTATGTTTATTGATTTGCATATGGTAAATTATCCCTGCATTCCTGGAATGAATCCTACTTGGTCATAGTGTGTAATCTTCTTGATGACATGCTGGATTCTGTTTGCCAGTATTTTATTGAGGATATTTGCATCTATGTTCATTATGTAGAGTGGCCTGTAGTTCTCCTTTTTTGTTGGGTCTTCTCTGGTTTTGGTATTAGGGTAATACTTGCTTCCAAAAATGAGTTAGAGAAAAATGCTTTCCTTTCAATTTCATTGAAGTTTGAGGAGTGCTGGCAGTTAAGTCTTCCTTGAATTTCTTGTAGAATTCAGCTGTGAATCCAATCAGGACCTGGGCTTTCCTTTGTTGGTAAGGTTCTAATTAGATTTTCAATTTCACTAGTTTAATTTGAGCTATTCAACAATTTTATGTCTTTTGGATTCAGCTCTGGTAATTCATGTTTCTAGGCATCTGTCCTTTTTCTCTGTGTTAACAAAACTGTGACAGTAAAATTTTTTGAAGTAGGTATTGATGATCTTCTGTATCCATGGTGTCTATAGTTATTTCCCCCATTTCATTCCTTATTGCCTGAATTTGAGTTTTTTTCTTTCCCTTTTAAAAATAAGGTTGACTAGGGGGCTTATCAATTTTATTTATTCTTTCAAAGCACCAACTCTTTGATTCAGTAATTAGTTGTATTGTTTTCTTAATATCTATTTCATTAATCTCTGCTTTGACCTTTGTATTTTATTCCCTTCTTTTGGTTTTGGGCTTGGCTTGGTCTTCTTTTTGAACTGTAAATCACATTGTTTATTTGTGTTTGTTTGGTTTTCCTAATGTGGGAGTTCATCACAATAAATTTCCCTAAGAGGACCGCTTTCATTGCATCCCACACATGTTCCAGTAAATTCTATTTGAATTTTTGTTGGCTTGTAAATATTGTTTAATTTCTTCTGTGACTCACTGATTGTCCAGGAGTGTATTATTTAATATCCATGTATTTCTGGAGTTTTTGCAGTTTGTTTTGTCTTTAATTTCCAGTTTCATGGCATTGTGATCAGATAATACACATAGGAAAATTTTGATCCTTTTGCATTTACTTAAGCATGTTTTATGGGCTAGTATATGGTCTGTTTTAGAGAATGTCTCCTGTGCAACCGAGAAGAATGCATATTGTGATTTTTTTGGGTGGAACACTTATGTACACATCTGCTAAGTCCATTTGTTTAAAAGTTTGATTCAATTCTGTTATTTCTTACCTGATTTTCCATGTAGTTGATCTGTCTCTTTGTGACAATGGGGTGTTAAGTTCTCCTGTTTTATTTGTGTTATTGCTTATTGATTTTTTATGTCTATTAATGTTTGTTTTATATACCTGCATGCTATCATATTTGATGCATCTATGTTTAAAATTATTATAACTTCCTCTTGAAGTTTTCCCTTTAAAAGTATGCAGTGACCTTCTTTATCTCTTGATCATTCTTGGTTTGAACTTCCCATTGTGTGCAAACAGAATATATATCCTTGCTTTTTGTTTGTTTGTTTGTTTGTTTCCTGCTGCATGAAGTATTTATTCTATCCTTTGATTTTCAGCCTGCGAATTTCCTTTTGGATCATATATGTTTCTTTTATAAAGCATATAGTCAGATATTTGTTCTTGATCAATTCTGCCAATCTGTTCCTTTTAGTCAGTGAATTAAGGCCATATACATTAATGGTTATAACTGATACATATTGGCTTATTTTTGTCATGTTATCTTTCTGCTGTTGGTTATTTACCTTTCTCCTCTCTTTAATTTTTTTGTATCGCTTAGTGGTTTCTTTCTGTTGGTGTTGTTGAAGTCATAGATTTTTTATGTCTATGTAGAATATTTTTCAGTTTTCTTTGTTAGGTTGATTTGGTGGTCATTAATTTCTTCAGCTGTTCTTTGTTGTGGAAGTATCTTATTTTTCCATCACTCCATCATCATTTAAACTACAATTTTGCAGGATACATCAATCTGGATTGGAAGTCATTTTCCTTTAGGATTTGAAATACTTCACTCCATACTCTTCTTTTGTGATTCTGATAGACTTTCCTCTATAGGTGATTTGTTTGTTCTCTATAACACTTTTTAATATTTTGTTCTTGTGCTTGCTTTGGCAGCACATATACTAATATTTTGTTCTTATGTTGACTTTCTGGGATGCTGATTAGGTCTGGTTATAGATTTATTTTGGTTATGGCTAATTGGAGTTTTATATTCTTCACTTCTCTATGTGTCAGTTTCCTTTCCTATTTTTAGGAAATTTTCTGCTATTACATCTACAAATAGGCTTTTCATATCACTCATATTGTCAACTTTTCATTGACATCTATCAAACTTATTTTGTTTTTCTTTGCATCGTCTTGCAACTATTGAATTATTTTTTCCTGATGCCTTGTTATTTTTAAAAGATCTTTCCTGTTTACCAGCTGCAGTCTTGGCTTTGAGATCTGAAAGCCTATCTTCACATTGATTGGGGCATTTGTGCCAATTTTGATGGAATTTTTGATTTCCTGGATATCTCTGAATCTGTTTCATGCATTGTTTCTCTCTCATATCATTTATTCAAGGTTTCCATCTTTTTGCAGTGCTTTTCTGTCTCTTTAGCTGTGTCTTCATCATTTATTTTATTATGTTGATATTTTCTTGTTTTACCTGGGAGATTATTTCTGATATGAGTTCCCTTACAGCTTCATGAAGTTGTTTCTTTACTGCAGTTCCTATCATTTCAGAAGTTTCAGGTGTATAGATTACAGTTTCTTCTATGGCTGTGTCTCCTAGGCTTGTTTGGGATGGGCTGGAGGTTTGAGATTGAATTTTTCCCTTTTGTTTGTCATTTTCCTATATTCCCCTGGGGAAACCAAATGCAAAGTCTCAATTGCTTTCTCAATTTAGGATGTCTCGATTCAGATATTTTGCCCAATTGAGTGGGAGTCATTAGGCAGGTCTTATTTTTTAACTTTTTTTTTTATTTTAAGGAGAATAAAACAAAGGAGTACCATTCTAAGTAGATCAGAACAGAAGAATGTAAGCAACACAGCACTTCACAAGAAGACAATTGGATATTAACAGTAGCTCTCATAATGTCTCTCTCTTTGAAATAGTTGAGCTTAGCTTTACACACAATTACGTCAAACATAACAAAATAGAATAAAACCATTCAAGAGATTGGAAAGTATTGCAAGGCATTCTGAACCAAATAACCAAAGATGAACAATGGCTACTATATTATCTCATTTTGCATAACAAATTTGTTTATATTATCATACATATTAAAATCCAATAAGATACATGATAGAACCAATAGTAATAGAAAAACAAAAGCATGGTTGGACTTCAGAGCAAGATAATATTAAATCAACAGTGGCTGCCATATTGCATTTTGTTCAAAGTAACTATTCCTACCATCACATATATTAAGATCAAACAAAACAGAATAAAATGATTCCAACCAATGAATGGAAAGATAGGACTTTAAAAACAATATAATGGTGAACCATGATAACCATTGTAGGGAGCGGCTTAAGGTAATTGCCACCGTCCCGCCCCTCCTGCCTGAGGGCATTCTGTATGTCAGCCTACATTACCCATGATCCTCTCCTGCATTTAGCGGACATGACGAGGGCCCAGTCATGGTTACCACATACCCCTACCTAGCAACAGCTTCCTGCCTCTAGCTTGTCCTTATTTGGATAGATCCTGCTCTCTAGCCAATCAGCGGACCTGCAACATGCTTACCCTGCCCAGCTCCATGTTTCACCCCCCCACTTATAAAAACCCTGTGCCCTACATCAATAAAGGAGACTTGATTGGAAGCCCTCAATTTGTCTCCATCTCTCTCTTCTTGCCCATTCCCCCATCCCCGTTCCCTCTCTAGGTGAGACCCACGGATTGATCCATGGGCCAGATCAAGTGGTGCCCAACAGTGCGGCTCCTGGCATTCACGGGAGTAAATCGCCAGCTGCCATGACTGTTTCGGGATGAGCAATCCTGTGATACAAGCGGATGGCCACCTCACATCTTGCCTGAATCATGGTAGGTGAACGGATCTAATTTCTTTATTGGCATTTGGCAAGTACTTAGTGAACATGAATTGTTCAATGGCCTCAGAGAGGCTCTCACGGTTAGAGGGATTAAAGTTAAAACTAAGGATTTATTACAGTACTTTCAATTTGTACATTCTGTGTGCCCATGGTTCCCTTTAGAGGGCACCATTGATTCTAAAAAATGGAATAGAGTAGGAGATGCTCTTAAAGACTATTATAGGGTTTTTGGTCCGGAAAAGGTCCCGGTAACCTCTTTTTCATATTGGACTCTAATTTCTGAGCTGCTAATTCAATGTTATGCAGATCCCCAAATTGTTGAAATGCTTACTCAGGGTGAGGCTGCACTATGCTCCTCCCGCAATCCTACCCCAAAGCCACCATCAGACACGTCCAGTGTGCCCAGTCATCCCAGCTCTGTGATTCTTGATACTCAGGAGCCCCTTCAAGATGGTGACTTACCGCCACTTTCTCTTTCCTTTCATGAGGACTCCAAAAATGGCGCCACCCTGCCTGATACTCAAAATGGCGCCGCCACCCAAAATGGCACCACCACGCTCCCTTCTCCATATCAGCCTATATATCCTGACCTTTCCGATTTCCAGGAGGTTGATTGGTCACAATTGGCAGAAGAGGCTGCTCAATATCATAATTCCCCCCTTGTAGCCCCTGTGCTATCAATTTGGTCCCCGCCTGACTTCCAAAAGGCTCACAGTCCACCTTCTGCCCTTCTTGAACTAGAAACAGAAATTCACTACTTACAACAGCAACTTCAATTAAAACAAGAAAAACAAAGGCTCATCTTACAACTCCAGTCGTTAGAGATGGGCCCCAACCCTTCTTCAGGCATGCCTCCAGTGTTGTTCCCGGAAACAGAGACAATTCACCCTCCAGTAGTGAACGCCCCAGAAATGGCACCTCGCTTAATCTTTCCAGTCACGGAGGCTGCCCCAGCTCGTGTTGGCCCACAAAGTGGTGGGAAGGCAACCCAGCCCACTCAAAATGACGTTAGTTCACAAGATGGTGAAAATAAAATGGTTAAAGAAAGGGGGAGACCAAAGGGATGAACTAGACATGAGGATCAATCCCCAAGTCAAAAAAATAAAAGAGATAAACCATGAGCTACTATGACAGCTGCTAGGGGAAATAATAGGAGACAACCATCACGTCTACAAAGATGGGAATTAGAAATTAGTGATAGCAAGGAAGAAAATGACACTGACCCACCTGATAGTGATAGGGAAACAGATTCTTCATCCCCGGAGCCATGAGCTAATAGGGTCCATATGCTGTTCTCTGTATCTGCCCTGAAAGAATTAAAGACAGCAGTATCCAAATATGGCCCTATGGCAGCCTTCACCCTTGCAGTCCTAGACTCTTTAACTCAAGGTTGGACTACACCTAATGATTGGAGAGACCTAGCCAGAGCTACACTCTCAGGGGCCATTATTTGCTTTGGAAGGCTGAATTCCAAGACTGTTGTAAACTTTTAGCCAAGGAAAATGCTAATTGAAAAAATCAGTATACCCTTCCCATGTTAACAGGGACAGGCCACTATGCAACGCAGCAGGCCCAAATCCAATATGAGGCAGGTGTCCTTGC
>PVLA01017147.1:0-18303 GCA_004027455.1 Hydrochoerus hydrochaeris
CCCTCCCCTCCCCTCCCCTCCCCTCCCCAATCTAATGAGATCAAAATGTCTTTTTATACTTACTGGTTAAATATGTACCAAAGACTCGGGGTTCTGTAGGAGTTGTAGTAGGGATGGGGTGAGGAGGGGGCCCAGCACTACTCTGCTTCTTGCAGCATTTCTTGCTCCCTGAGGTGTAGCCATTCTGGCCTTTCTTAGCTTCAGTTTGTCTCAGTGTGTGTCTTGAATGTTGGAGACTTACCCACATTTGAGGGTGAAGGACTAAGAGTGTTTGGGAGCTCTGAGTTCAGCAGGAAGATGTACTGGCTGTTTTCCTGCTAGGTGAGGTGTGCCTGTGTGCTGTTTGTGGCCCCCTTTGTCAGCACCTGTGGACCTGCAGCTGTTTGGGTGGGTCAAAGAACAGCTTTTGACTTTGGGTAGCAGTTTGGGAGGAGGGAGGCTGGTGGCCTGCCCTGTAGTCTTGGAGCCCTTGGAGTATTTGTTTTACCCATGAGTTTTGGGTGGGGTACCAGTATCCTCAACTGCGTTTGGGTGTGTGCTAGCCTCTGTTTCATGCTCTAGACATAAACCAAAGGTCTCGCTGAGGATTGGGAAGGAGAAGGGGTCAGGAGCTTGTCATACAGCCTTCCAGCTGGTCTGCTGTCCATCTTCAGTATTATCAGGCATTGCCAGATGATTCTTCAAAGCAGTTGTTACTAAACTGGTTTCTTTTTTGTTTCAGTCCCTGAAGACCTCTCCTTAGAAGAGAGAGAAGAACTTTTGGACATTCGTCGAAGAAAAAAAGAACTTATTGATGACATTGAGGTACAGACAAAAGGAAACAAAACTCCTTATTTTTTGCTTTTGGGTGAAATAGTTAAGAGCTTCAGGGAAATGTGAAAAATGGGTGTTTAGTGTGTGTATGTAAGAACTATGCAATGAAACAAAAAAAGAGTCATCTGAGCTAGTGACTTAGATTCTCCATGCCAGACAGCACAGGCTCGGGCAGAAATCACGATGGTGGAACTGGAGCCTAGACTTGCGGGTCCAGAGTCACAGTGGCAGATTTAAACAGCAGCAAAAGCAGAAGCAGCCTGCAGCACCTTGTCTGCCATAATCGTATAGTAAAGGTGGTTGTGGTGACACTTGCATAACCTTATTAGTCCTCTGGGAGGCTAATGTGAAGGATGTCAAACGCAAGCATAGCCTAGGCAATTTAGTGACTTAGTAAGCTCTGTCCAGAATTTAAAAAAATTATAAAGGGCTAAGAATGTAGCTCAGTACAAGTGCCCTGGGTTCAATCCTCACTACCACCAGAAAAAAAAAAATTTTTTTTAAGATATGTTCTTGTTTGTGTATAATATTGGAATACCTGGAATACTGCTTATTACCTTTTTGGCACTCAGATGTCCTTTGAATGAATAGCAATATATTAGCTATGTCCAGCTATGTATTGAGTGCCTGCTAGGTGGCAGGAGAAGAATGACAAAGATTAATAAAACCCATATGAATAAACATTATTATTCCCACATTTGTACACTTTACCCAAAGGACAGGATGGAGAGGTGTTCCACAGAAGACACAAATGAATACAGCCACAGTTTCAGAGCTGAGGTGCCTGTGACTTTTACAAAAACTATTCAGTAGGCCTTGGCTTCCTTGGGCAAGGCTCTTTGAGAAGCTTCTTAGTCATTGTCACTGCCAAAATAAATATGGTCTCACAGGCCACTCACTGTAGGCTCAGACCTTGTCCCAGACAATAACTCCTTTCTAGGAACTCACTTTTAAAGTCTGAATTTCTTGGCATACAAAAATAGGGTTCTGAATAAAAATTTCTTTGTCTTTGAAAGATAATTCATGGACATTTTTAGTCTAAGGTTACCCTCCATTCTTGGAAAAATCCTATAACCCAGAATAAGTCCTTTGGCTGACAAATAAGAGCATATTTTATCTGGACACTAGTAATCATACTGCTCATGCATATGGAATCTTAATTTAGCTCTGACTGCATTATTCTGTTGGAGAGATCACTAAGGCCCAGAGGGCTTAGGAGTCTCTCAGCCAGTAGGGGACACTAGGGAAAGGGTGAGCCTGTCCCCTCTGTTTCTGGCATCTCTGAGTACCATGGATCCAGATCTCATTTCACTCCCCAGTCCCTGTCCCTGGTGCTTCATGTCTTACAAAGCGACAGAAATCACCCAGAGATCACTGACTGGCAAACTTGATGCTACCTAAATCTGAGCTTCAGTTTCCCCTGGTTTCTCAAGAACAGGCAGTGCTGGAGGGGAAGACAGGTGGCCTGTGCCAGGTAGCGGGAAATGGGTGCAGTTAAGTGATTTTATCTTTTTTTTTTTTTTTCTTTTTCTGATACTTATGTGTCCCTTCCCAACTTTATACACAAATACTCTAGAGCCTGCCTAGGGGGCCCCTCTTCTTTCGTATGTGATGAGAGGTAGATGCATTGTTTTGTTTCTCCTAAGCAGTGCTTGGTGTGACTGAGGCTCTAGCTCTGTCTACAAACGTGTTGAGGTTCTGGACCTGTGATGATCAGAGGATCCCTCAGGAAACCTGCACCTGGAAGTTCTGAGTCTAGGCAGAGGAAGGTTAAGACCCCACAATTTTCTCTTTTTGACAGAGGCTGAAATACGAAATTGCAGAAGTGATGACAGAGATCGATAACCTGACTTCAGTGGAGGAGAGGTAAAGTGTTTATGGCTGTGCCTTTAATCTCTGCTCTGTGTATTCATCCTCTACCTGAATTTACCAACTGGTGACCATAGCGGGTGAGAGGGCTGACTTGGCAAGTGGGGGCCTTTGGAGGTGTTCATTCTTTTCTGCCCCTGCCTCCCTCCTGTTCTCTCTGAAGGCAGAGGTTGTTTCCCTGGAGGTTACTTCCTATCCTTCACTTTCTCTAAATCCTGTTCTATCTTTGTAGATTTGAGAATAAGCACAGGCACTCAGAATGAACTACTCAGAGAAATAACCTTTCCGTGTCATAAGGAATCACCTCTTTTATTTTAAAAGAGTCACTGGTTTTCATCGCCAGCTTTTTCAGAAGTATATCTCAAGTTATCACATGTGAAAAAAGAGCCAAGGCGGCAGCACACCTTCGAAGAGAGTCTTCAGAGTGCACCAGTGCTTTTCCCTTGCTGAGTGTTATGAGGGGGAAAAATGTGCCAAAGGGCTGTGCCTCACTGTGCTGTGGGAGGCACTGCTCTCTGTGAATCCCTGCTAATGATTTTCCCATTATTTCAAATGAACAGCAAGACTACTCAGAGGAACAAGCAAATAGCCATGGGAAGAAAGAAATTCAACATGGACCCCAAAAAGGTAAGCACATACTTCCAGTTTTCTGACATGCAACTGTTTATCTGTTTTAATGACTGCCTCTCTTTTGACAAAGGTGGTTACTTTATAAAAAGATGGAGTCGATACTATTTTATAAAAAAAAAAAAAAAAAAAGCAGACGGAACTGCTTAATGAGGCCCCACAGAAGCAGTGAGGATCACTTGTTCAGTCCTTGCTGTGGATCCCCATGCGTAACATTTATCTTCTAATTTTGCTGTGTGAGTGAGGCTGCAGTACAGGGCCTCACATGATTAGTTGTGGTTAAGTTTGGGAATGGAGTCCAGATAGAGAGTTCATAAATTTCATCATGTTGAATGAGTTAATAGTCCAAGTAAGATAGTTGTCTGTCTGTCTTTCTTTGTCTTTCTGTATTTCTCTTTGTCTCTGCCTGCCTGTCTTTCTGTCTTGTCTTTTCTTTGTCTTTTCAATATAGGGTTTTGCTGTGCAGTTCAGACTGGCCTCAAACTTGCTTTGTAGCGCAGGCTGGCTTTGAATTCACAGTAATCTTCCTGAGTGCTGGGATTACAGATGTGTGCCACCATGTTTGGCCAGAGGATTATATTTTTCCTTTTGCCCTCACAAGGGGACTGAATGAAAGAACAAGGAATCTTTCTCAGCTGCCACTTTCTTTCCTCAAGTTGAATTTTCTAGGACATTAACTTGATAACAAAACTTGTTTGTTTTTGAGATTGAGCTATAAGGATTTGGCAGAATCTGTAAAAGTTGTTTGGTTTTGAGAGAGAAGAGTAAACTTGAGTCAGCCACTGAGGCTTGGGATCAAGGAGAGGCAAGGGTGTGGGAGCTGCACTGACCACAGATCTTGCTTATTCATTGCTAGTCATTTGGGACTGCATTCACTTCTGACATTTTCCTCATTTGCCTGACACTGAACCTCAGTACTAATGGTCAAATTGTTTGTTTAGTCAATAAATGTTGATTGGTTATAGGATTTATACTGCACAGGGTCTAAAATTTGTAAACTCACATTTATAACTACAGTTACAAGTGATTTTTAAAGAATATTTATATATATATATATATATGAAGCTAGGTGAGGTGCTGCACACCTGTACTCCCACCTATTTTGCAGGTCCAGGCAGGAGGATTGTTTGAATCCAGGAGTTTGAGAACAACCTGGGCAACACAGGGACACTTGCGTCACTGCTCTCGTTTGCTCCTCATTTATGGTTTGCAGATTTGGAGTTACTTAGAGAACAGCACAGCTATAGCTAGAGTAGGGTTTTGTTTATCTTGTATGTTCTACCTGCTGTGAAACTGTCTATTGTTTCTTAACTATAGAATGGCATGAAGTTGTCAGTGGGAATGATATTGTGGATTTGGTAATGATTTGGTATTTGGGGTTAGTATCAGTTTTTGTTTTTTCTCCTTTTGGAGTTGAGCTTACTCAAATTATCAGCAGATTTTATAAGCAGTGGAAGTAATAGAGGGTGCTTTATAAAACAATGTTTTTGAAACTGGAACTCATGTTTTTTGCTGAGTAGCATACTAGTAAGCTCATGGATAGACTCAAATCTCATGAAATGCACAGTACAGTAAACACTTTTTTTTTTTTTGAAATGCCACTGTGAATCAGGAGTCAGTTCTTAAGTTACAAACTCACCTCATGCTTAGGATGTCCTTGCTGTTGGTTCTTGGTTGTCATCTTACTTTATGTGCATCATGTGTCAAAAGTGCAACAGAAAGGGCTGACATTGAGAATTTTATGTTTGTCAGGAAGCACAGAGGGAAACACTTCGATTAATATACTCAATCCTTACAACAGCTTATGAGGTAGGGAAGTTCCATTTTAATTCCTGTCTCACTGCTGGGCTACATGAGGCCCACAGCAGCTGAAGATGACCCACTGTCCTGAATGAGGACCGTGACTGCAAGGCGCAGGCCTGCAACCATGGCTGCTTGCTGAGCTGGCTGGAGCCTGTGGGTTTGGTTCCTAAGAAGCTGAATCCCGCCAGTCTCATCATCCCCATGGCATGTGCTTGTCATGTCCAAAGCAGTAGGAATTTAATCAGGGTGTTGTGAATGTCTTAGTAGACCTTGTTTTATGTCCCACTTCACCTAAAAGATACATTTTTAAATTAATTTTTATTAGTACATGTTTGCAATCCCTAATGAATTCTGTACTTTCCTTGTGTGGAGTTCATGTGTGTATGTGGCACATGCTAATTCCTTTTTTTCATCTCCTGTTCCTCCTTTGCTTTCCTTTTCCTTCCATCTCTTGATACCCTTTCCATTTGAAAAAGGATCTACTTCCTTATTACTCTTTATCTTTTTATTTTTGTGTTTTTAAATTTAGGTTACTCATATAGGAGATACCAATCAGTGTTTAAAGCTTTCTCATTTATTTCACAAGATTACGGTCTCAAAATGTATCACTTTTTCTAGAAATGACTCATTTATCTTTCCCCACAGTAGAATAGTATTCTAGTATATGTAAAAACTGCATTTTCTTTATCCATTCATCTGCTGATAGACATACAAGCTGCTTCCATCTGATTCGTCCAGTGGCTTTTCTGTAACTATGCTGCCCAATAAAAGCAGAACATACTTAGTCTGCCTTTGGGCTTTTGCTGGGAAAATTATCAAAATTATTTGGTTTATAGTCTTGGTTATGTTACTTGCCCTAGTCAGCTGGCTGCCATGACAAAATAGTGTTGACTGGGGGCTTAAACCACAAACATTTATTTTGCCATTGATCTGGGTGCTGCATGTCTGACACTGGAGTGCCAGCAGAGCCAGGTTCAGGTGAAAGCCCCTTCTCTATTTGCACACTGTTGCCTTCTTGCTGAATGTTCACGTGTCCAGGGTGGAGCATGTTCACTCCAGGGTCTCTCTTCCTAAAATGGCACAAATCTTAAACCAGGGGGCTCTGCTCAAATGACTTAACCCTTTGTGTGTACTGTCACTTGGTGGCTTTGGGCTTCAATGTATACATTTTGAGGGGGATACAAATATTTATATAGCTATACTAGATAATCTGGTAGCTATACCAGGTAATCTCATGTGCTGAAGATGCATTGAAATTTGTATCTACTCCCTTATTCTTACTAAGCCTTGTAATAGTGTGAATCATGAAGATATTCTCAAAGTAAATTCTTTCAGGCTACCAGGGAGGTGATAACAAACCAAGGAGATTTGGTTTGTTTACGTACCTTAGATTCTAGAAGTAGCACTTGGTTTTATAAATAAAAGGAAAGGTTTCATTAAATTAAGGAGGCTAAAAACATTCCGCTACCCTTTAGAGTCCTAGTGTCCTAAAATGCCTTTCAAAGAAAATGCTTAAGTTTATAATAAGGAGTTTAGTGGAGTAGAAACTGAGGACTCTGCAAGGAGGAACATGCTTGAGATCAAGTGACGAAGGAATGATGCCCAGGTCACATATAGGGAGGAGCTGCTATGGGAAGGGAGAGCAGCATTCGGGGTTCAGGAAGCTCAGAGGAGGTAGATGCAGAGAATGGAGCAGCAGTGGAGACTTCGAGATTCTTCACGCTGTGCTGACCTGTACCAGAGAGCACTGTGGGCCCTAGGTGGGGGAAGCAAGAGAAAACCCTTAGTGCATGGAGACAGGCAGCATCTGGGTGGTCAGCAGTACAGAGAAGGAGAAATACCCACTCCCAGAGGTCAACAGTGGGCGGGACTCCCACCACCTAAGTGCTGCACCACCAACTTGCGAGAGGCGGTTGCATTAGAAACTAAAAGCAAACGGCATCCAGGAGTTGCCAGGGACATAGAGAGAGACTGTCAGCCAAGCACTGCCAAACACGTGAGAACAGCACCATCTAACAAGATAAAACTGGACAAACAGAGGCAAACAGGAGGAAACAGGCCTGGTAGAAACAATGGAAAGAAACTCTAAAAGTGGGATAGTTGCACATATTATAACTATCATCAAAGAGATTGGTAGGCTGGGCCCTACCCATGATACCAAGGTGGGGCGTTGTGAGAATGTTGGAAATAAATAGGGATGTCACGTGAACTCTGGGCTGTGCCCCAGAGAGGATGCTGCTTCAGCATGGTCTCGAGGCCTACAAGAGAGTGTAATACTTTTCTCTGCTCTTTTACCTAGAGTTACAAGGCATGGAAGCTGAATCCGGAAAATCAGATTTCATCCAATTGAAATCTCAAAGGAAACAATTTAAAATGGGACACAGGAAATATTTTCAGGAAACCTTGGATTGTTTTAGAATAAGACTAAGATAAAGCCCTCAGATTTGTAGGCCTTACCAAATACTAAACAGTATAAATTTTGGGAAGACCTATATATACATATATATAGATAGATTAAATAAAATATTACAAAACTCTTGGTAAAGGAAAGTCATTAAATTTTTCAGGAAGAAAAGACTAGGCTGCCTAAGAAGAAATGAGCTCATTATCAGGAAACAGTGGATCAAAGAGAGCAGAAAAATAGTTCCAGGATTTGAGGGAAAATGACTTAAAACTGAGAATTCTGTCTACCTAAACCATCAGAAGAAGGGCAAATAAAGACATTTTCAGACTTGCAAGGAGTCAATCAGTCACCAAGACATTTCCCCTCAGTCTAGTAATTGAGGAGTTGGAAGCTTACACCTCCAACTCTCCTCCCAAAATGAATCTATGGGATAAAAAAAGACATGATATTTATAGATAAGCCAGATGTGGTGGCTGAAGCCTCTAATCTTAGCCCTCAAAGGCTGAAGCAAGTGGATCTCAAATCTGAGTCCTGCCATGGCAACTTGGAGAGACCATCTCAAAATTTATGTATACATATATGTATGTGTGTATTTTTTTTTAAGAGAAGAGTAAGGTATATAACTCAGTTTATAGAGCATCCTTGGGTTTAACCCCCTAGTATTGGCAGAGGCAGTGGCAGGGATGAGTGGGGGGTGCTTACAGTTAAGTCTAAATGACAAACTGAAAAGGCAAAAAGGCTAAAATAAAAAAGTAAAATAAAAAGGAAAGTATAAATCTGCTAAGGTTTTCTAGATGTTGATAGGTAAATGTAAGTTTAGATAGTTAAAATTTTAAGAGTAGCCACTAAAATAGAAATTAAATAAAATTCATAAGTTAATAGGAAATCTTAAATAAAGAAATCCTGATAAGGGCCAGGGATTTAGCTCAGTGGTGCAAGCGCTTGCTGGTAAGTGCAAGGTCATGAGTTTGATCCCTGATACCAAAAAAAAAAAAAAACCCAAAAAACAAAAAAACTATACACAGAAAGACTTGATCAGTTTAATGAAAGGCTGAAATGGCACATGAAAGGGCACAAAATAAAGAGGCCAGGAGTAAGTCCTCACAAATCGGTGTTTATAGACCTGACCAGGTCAAATTAACTTCTAAAAAAACAGACACTAACACTCAAGAGGTTGAGGCAGGAGGACCAGTTGAAGGCCAATCTCAGCTAGCTATATAGGGAGACCCTTTCTCAAAACAAAAAAGCTTAGTTGTCTTGGTTATTTTTCACTGGTTGCTGTGACAAAATACCCAACACCCAAAGGTAAAGAAGAAAAGATTTAGCTCACGGTTTGTAGAAATTTTAATCCATAATCAGTTGGCTCCAAGATAGGATGGCATGGTACAGGGCAACCGTTCAAGACAACAGAAGACAGCAAAAGTGGGGAGAGCAAGTCTCTTTTCCTGTCTTACATTGTAAGCAGGCCAGTCCCGCAATGGGTTTAGCACTCACACAGTCTCCATGCTCTCCTCTTGTACAGGATGAGGATGTTTACAAAGTGAGGACCCTGGTCCACTGCTAAGTAGCTCAGTTAAACTTCTAAACTTCTGAAGTTGACACAGTGTATCAACCATTACACTTGGTTATTAGATTTTTTAAAATTCTAGCTTCTTTGGGGGACACACATAGGGCAAGTAACAGGCAGGTTAGAAATGCAGAGCTAGATACTAAGTATAGAGGGTTGAATGGTGACCACTATTTTGTTTTTGATTTTTCTAAGCAATATTTTAAAATATTTATTTTCTGATGAAACATTTGTTTCTTTTAGGAATAATTACCTACTCAATGTATCAGTGTCCTGGGGCTGTTCTAGCAAATTAAGCATAAACTGTGTGGTTTAAAATATAAATTATATTGTATTGTAAGCAGGCCAGCCCCCCATTGGGTATAGCACTCACACAGTCTCCATGCCCTCCTCTTGCACAGGATGAGGATGTTTACAAAGTGAGGACCCTGGCCCTCTGCAGTTCAGGAGGCCAGAATCCAAGGTCAAGGTGTTGTCGTTTGCCCTCTGAGGGAGAATCTCTTCCAGGCCTGACCTGGTGTTAGGCGCTGCTCCTTGGCTCCTAGGCGTGTTACTCCAATCGTTGCCTCCACTTTCACGTGACAGTCCTTGTTCTGAGGACATTTGTCACTGTGCTCAGAGAAGCCTGCTCCTGTGTCCTCCTCTCCTTTCTGATCTCTTTCCCCTCCAGGATGCAGTCTTCCAGTCATAACTGCCCTCTTTGTCTCAGGCTTTTGACTGCATTACATCTTAGGGTCTCTGATCTGAACTTGAACAGTGACTCCCTGTTTCCCATGACTATAGCCTCCATCTCTTGCACGGAAGCCTTACCTTCCCAGGACCTTTTTTTCTCCATTGTGTGACCTGGAAGGACAGAAATTACCTTGTTTTGAGCCTGTTTGGTTTTCCCAAATTCTCATTTCACAGCACTCTAAGATTCATCCTAGTTTGGGGTGTACTGACTTGCAAGACGGTGTCTAGAGAAGTCTCTTCCTTGGGCCCATTCACTTTTTGGAGCTTTGGCTAACAAGGAGCATTGACTTCTTGGGATCCAGCCCCCAATCTTGTGGCCACAGAGATTATAGAACATCTAAGAGGGGTGGAAAGAGGTAGGAATGGTGTAAGAACATCTTAAAACTGTGGTTCCAAAGGAACCCTCAAGGCAGTGTCTGCCCTTGGGTTGCTGAGATCTTTGAGAAGGCAAGCTTCCCAGCCTTCTGTGCCACAGTCATAGCACAAGTGGTCACCAGTGACAAGGCCAGGAACCAGTGCCAGCCCTGCCTCTGCTCATGGCGGGGATCCCTTTGTCTTTAATGTCCTGGGTTCCTTTAGATACTCCTCTCTTGCTCCTGGCAATTTTCAGGGATGCAAAGGTTTACTGTCTCCGTTCACTGTCAGGCTGGTGAATCCTTACAGTTTGAAACAATGATTTATAATAATTTGTTCAGTAACCTATTTGTATTTTAACCTGTTAAATTGTCAGAAGACAATGTATGTACTTTTTTTGATGAGTAAAATGTAGTATGAAAATTGTGAAAATCAGATCGTGCGTTCCGTGGGTTCTCTGATTTTTTTGCTGTTGTCAAACCACTCAGATCACACTGTTTCTGTCCTTGAAAACTGAGTTTGAATGGCCTTCCTAATTGGTGCTTCCTGTCTTTTGCTGTTCTTTAGGGAATTCAATTTCTAATAGAAAATGACCTGCTACAGAGTTCCCCAGAAGACGTTGCCCAGTTCCTCTATAAAGGAGAAGGCCTAAATAAGACTGTCATTGGGGACTACCTGGGCGAGAGGTAAGTAGAAGGAGGATGACCCTCAGTGGGACACCCCTACCCCCAAGCCTGCAGCCTGAGCAGAGCCACCCTCCCCTTCAGGAGTGCTCACAACTACTTAGCTACAGGACATAGGGTTGCATATGCTGCTCTCCAGAAGTCTGGGCATCCAGTGTGGTCATTCTTCTTCTGTGCAGTGAGAGGGATGTTATGGCATCTGGGGCCAGGTGGGTTCTTTATTTCTTTGGCACCATTCATGCAGGCACCCAAGACAGAACTGACAGTACCACTGCCTCTTCTTTCTCTAGAGATACCTCTTCATCTTTCTCTAGAGATACCTCTTCATCTTGCAAAATCTGGCTCAGAAATGTCCCACCTTTCTCAGTGGTTTTCTTTCTGCTGTCACTTCAGATGGCAGTAAAGACAGGAAGTTATTAATATCTTGAATGAAAAGCAGCATGTCAGATTTACTTTCTGTGTGTGGTTTTGTGTTTTGTTTTAGACCAGGTCTCACTGTGTTGCCCAGGCTGGCCTTGGACTCATGGTGATCTTCTTGCCTCAGCTGTCTGAGTGCTGGGATCACAGGTGTGTGCTACCACACCCAGCTCAAAATTACTTTCTAACCTCCTCTAATAAAATCTCTTTACAGTGTTTAGCGGAGGTTAGGCAGAGATGCTAAGGCAACACATGCAGAGTGTGCCAAGATGGACTTTTGTCAAGGATCTTAGAGAATGTTACTGAAAGACCAATCAGGGTGGGTACTATTTCTAGCTTTTTATTGAAAATACTTGGTCAGACATGGTAGAACATATTTGTAATCTCAGCACTCTGGGAGAATGAGGCAGAAGAATCAAAGTTTAAGCTCAGCCTGGGCAATTTAGTGACTTAGTGAGATTTTTGTCTCAAAATTTTAAAAAGGTGTAGGATATAGGTGTGATGGCATACACCTGTAATCCAAGCACAGGGAGGCTGAAACAGAAGATTGCCATAAGTTTGAGGACAGCCTAAGCTACATAGTGAGTTCAAGGCCAGCCTGAATTAATAGTGAGACCCTGTCTCAGAAAACAAAGCAAAATAAAAGGTGTTGGAGATACACATTGTGCTAAGGCCGTGAGTATAATCTCAGGTATGTCAGTCAATCAATGCATGCTTAATTGAAAGTGGAATATTATTCAGTTCATTCTGTGAGATGAATACTACCTGACACCCAAACCAACGACATCACAAGAAAAGGAAACTACAGACCAGTATCATTTAGGAATATAGAAACAAAAATGTCCAACCAGTTTTTAGAAAATAAAACCAGCAATGTATAAAAAGAATTATGCACCAATTTATGCCACTATTACAGGGTTAGGTTGCACATACAAGGCAAGGTAAAATCTTATCAATAGAATAAGTAATAAAACCCATATGATTGCCCCAATAAGTATGGGAAAAGCATTGGTAAAATTCAACACTGCTATCCAGGTGTGTAAGCCCAGCACTCTGAGAGGCTGAGGTAGGAGAGTCAAGTTTTAACTTGGGCAATTTAAGTGACTTAGTGAGACACAGTCTCAAAAAATAAAAAGGATAGAGACGTAGTGTAGTGTGAAATCCTTGTGTTCCCTAGTGTGTACATTCATACATACATACAACACTGTTTTTGATAAAAACACTCAAGTACTCAACAAACTAGGACTGGAAGATAATTTCCTCAGCATGACGATGGGCACCTAAGAAAAAGTAACATCCTACTAATGGTAAAAGAATGCTTTTTGCTTGAGATCCAGAGCAAAACCAGAATAACTGCTCTCCTTACTGTTGTTCAAAATCATACTGGCACTTCTTGCCAGGAAACTTAGGCAATGAAATGAAAATAAAGACAGGTAGAAAAGAACAAATAACATTATTTATGTTTGCAGATGACGTGATACATACATATAAAAACTCTGAGGAATCACTGAAAAACTATTAGAGAAAGCAAGTTCAGTAAGTTTATAGGCTACAAGATCCAAGAACTCATCTGTAGTTTTATACAGGATTGAACTAACTGAAAGGATATTAAAGGCTCTGTTGCAGTAGTATTAAGAAGGATAAAATAGGGTTGGGGATTTAGCTGAGTGGCCATAAGCACCTGCCTGGCAAGTACTAGGTCATGAGTTCCATCCTTGGTACCAAAGCAAAAAAAAAGGTAAAATAATGGGCTGAGGATATAGCTCAGTGCAAGGTCCTCAGTACTCACACACACAAAAAAAGGTTATCAAAAACTGAAAACTTTTTACCCCGAAAAGTATAATGTTGAGAAAAATTCAAAGATCCAGACAAATGGACAGAAAACTTAAGATTACTGATTGACAGTACTTTTCACATTTAGCTACCTTTTTTTTTTTTTAAGGCAGGGTCTCACTATGCAGTTCAGGCTGGCCTTGAATTCACTGTGTAGTCTCCAGCCAACATCTGTCCTCTGCCTAAGCCTCCTGAGTGCTGGGATGATAGCCATGTGCTACCATACCTGAGCCTGAGCTACATACTTAATGCATTTCCTATCAAAATTCCAGATGATTGACCTTTTTGCAGAAGTTTGAAGGCTCATCCTAAAATTTGTATGATACTTCAAGGGACCCAGAATAGCCCTTAGTTTTGAAAAAGATCAAAAGTTGGAGAACTCACACTTCCCATTTACAAAATAAACTACAGCTTCACTGGTCAAGACAGTGTGGCAGTGATGTAAAGATAGACATATGGAAGGTCACATAGAATTGAAAATTCAGAAACAAACGCTCATATTCAATTTCCAGTGATTTTTTTTTTAAACAACTGTTCTATGACCATTCAGTGGGGGAAAAAATAGTCTTGTCACAGATGGTACTCAGATAATATACAAAAATTAAAAGAGAGGAAGAACTTAAATATAAGAAGTAAAACTATAAAGCACTTAGAAGAAAACAAGCATAAATTTTGTGATCTTGATTTATGCCAGAGTTTCTTAGATCCAGCAACAAAAGCAGAACAAAAGAAAAAACTAAGTGAAGTAGACATCATCCAAGTTAAATATTTTGTGCTTCAAATGAGATCAGCAAGAAAGTGAAATAACCCCCTAAACAGAAGAAAGCATTTACAAATCATATATAAGTCTGATAAGGTCATGTCTGGGATATATAAATAAGTCTACCAGTTAATCATGCAAAATTCTAAACATGTGAAATATGAAATTTTTGGAGCAGCAACAAGATACTCAAATTTTAGGTTTTGGAGCACTTTGGATTTTTCGATTAGGGGTGCTCAACCCATGCTGCAATCCCTAAGGAATGAGTGTGGGTAGAGAAGAGGACAAGGCAAAGACCGAATCCTGAAGACTTCACCCCAGAGTGGGAGTGAGGGCCATGGCAGGGGAGTGGGAAGGAGTGGCGGGACTGACTCTTCATTCACTCTGCCTGCTTGGGATGCTTCACCCAGACAACTTGTGAGCCAGGAGGAGGCCAACTTCCCCCAGGTGCAGTGTGTATAGCTGAGCCCTTTACAGAGCTCCCAACAAGTAGACTGTGAGCTTAGCCCAGTTTGTGAACACTGTGGTTCTCAGGTCAGGTGTTGTTTGCTTACCTGAGGAGGGCTGGTTTGCTTGGCTTGAGACAGGTGTTTGGCTGGAGGGTGCTGGCCTGTGTGAATTTCAAATGGCCTGTGTTGCAGCTAACCCTGAGGTGTGGGGTAGGAGGACCTTAGGGTTAGCTGGGACTCCTTGGTTCACCTCATGACCAGGACCTGCAGCGGCATCTTCAAGTTAAAAAATTTAGTGAAACACATTGCTACATCATTTTGTTTTTTATTGTATTTAAGTACATTTTATACCTTTTACTGTATTTTCATGTTTATTTTTAAAAAACTAATATATTATTTATTTTCTTTTCTGAGCCAGCATAAACCTTACAATTTGTGGACTTAAAATGGGCTTGGGGTCATTTTGAAGGCTGCAGAACACATTGAGCATTGGGCATCCTGCAGCCTTCAAAATGAAGACTGAAACATTGAGCTTGATACTTTGGCACTCAGATTTGGCAGTGGCAGTTGTCATTTGGAATTTTGTAATGGTCTTCCTGATGTAACTGATTCTTGGGTGTGCCCCTATTATCCTATTTATTCTGTTTTGCATTAAGCCTGAAAACAAACTTACAGTAAAGAAAATCTTAATTTGTAGTCATACAATATTAAAACTGCAAAAATGTGCTACAGGATAATGGTAGTTTTTCTTTTTTCCACTATGGGAACTGAATGTAAAGCCTTTGCACCAAACCCCTCTTTTCCCTCCCCCTCTTTTCTTTCGTGTTTATTTTGAGACAGATTTTGGCTAAGTCAATAAGGTACCCAGGCTGGGCTCAAACTTATCCTCCTACCTCAGTGGCTCAGAGTGCTAGGATTATAGGCATGAGCTACTGTGCTAGGCTAGGATGTGGCTTTGTTTTAAAGTGACTGAGCCTTGAAAACTTGTTTTCACTCTCTTCAAGGGATGAATTTAATATCAAAGTTCTTCAGGCTTTTGTCGAACTCCATGAATTTGCTGATCTCAACCTTGTACAAGCCTTAAGGTGAGTGTTTGGCTGCACATGGCATAGACCACACCGGGAGGCCTGGGTGGTAGTGGAGTAGTGGTCATTAACACTCTGAGTAACTCAGGGAGCCCACAGGTCCTGCAGACACTGACTGAGTTCCTGTATTTCCTCTCCTGCTGCATGACTGCTGCATGACAGGTAGCAGCCGTAGACGGAAATGGAACATGCATGGAGGGACAGATGTCAAATTTTCCTTGTTGTGACTTCCAGTTCTTCATCCTGCTCAGTTTCTTTGCTGACCATCATTTTGGGTGACTTCTAGTGGTTGTGTGGTGCTTTCTTCCCACATCTGCTGCACACTCTGCTCAGTGTGGCCTCAATACTGTTTGGCCCACTTCCCACCAGATTTGTCCTCCAGCATGACTGCTGCAACTGGGCCAGGGAGATTGTAGACCTCTAGCCAGCAGAGGGAGACCTCAGTCTTGGGTGCAGAATGCTAGGTGTCACTGTGCATTGCATAGCACGGACAAAACAGCCTTCACACTGCCTTATGTGGCCTTGTTTCAGGGTCCACAGCATGCTCCCCAGATGCCTGCTTGTGCGCCTTGCCCTAGGCCCTTGAAGGGCATCATCTTGTCTTCCATGCTGTCCTGGTTGAGCTGCATGGCACTTTGTGTTCTGACCCTGAGCTACTGCCCATCAAGAGGATGAGCCTGTGATGGAGACATTCCAGCCTGTTCCAGGGCTGAGAACGTTGTAGCCCTGTCTTGTCTGGTTCATGCTCTTAGACCTTGTCCACCATACTCTGGTCTTGCTTACATGGACTCAGTCCTGGTGGCCTTACTTATTTCAACACTGCACTGAAAGATTGGCACTTGGGTGTGACCCTCTTGACCTCAGCAGCACAGCCTGGGATTCTTCAGTTCACCTCATGAATGGTTCGTGAGCCACATGTAGGCTTCCTGGAGCCTCGATTCACATTTTCAGATTCAGTGCTTGAAAACTGTGTATCCAGAGAGAGGCACAGGTGTGTTGAGTGGCAAATGTGTTCACTGCATGGCCATTGACACTGTGGTTCCATGTCTGTGGGCAGCTGGTCACTGGCCCAGAGCCAGAGAGGTTCCTCATAAACCCCATGGCGGGGGGTCAAAATTTTGCCCAGCCCTATGTAGAGCAGGGATGGACAGAGAGTGGTCACCTTGGCTTTGCTCTAGTGGGTCCTTGGCTCTGCTTAGCCTGTGGGGCTGTTGTCACTCTGTCCTTGACCTGTTCTGAGGCACGTGTGGGAGGAGTTCAGGTAACAGTGTTAGTACCCAAAACGGCCCCACAGATCTCCCTGGGCAGAGAGAGAGAGAGGATAATGGATACTTCTAAAACCCAAGTTTCATGAATTGTCTGAAGGAGCGGCTTGCTATAGAGACCCCAAGGGAAAAAAAAAACCCCAAAAAACAAAAACACAAAAGCCAGGGTCTTCAAGCCACTGGGAGGGAGGTCTGAATGGGGGTCAGGGCTCAGGAAAGTCCCTGGGGGAAGTGTGGGGACAGCAAAGAGGGTCCTGAGTTTTGGCAGTGCTAGTGTCCTGCAGTCTGAGAAGCTGTCTATGGGAGACTGGTTGGCAGGGCAGCACTCAGTAGGATGCTTTGGTGGCAGAAGGGAGCATCAGAGGTAGCCTGAGCTAGCCCACCACTGCTGGCTTGAGTCCTGTGGATGGTACAGTGGGTCAAGTATGAATGTTTTGATGCAGGTGCTGGCAGAGAGAGGGGCCAGACTGTGGTAGGAATTCCAAGAGAGAGTGTAGGATAACGGGAAATAGCAGTGGTCAGCAGGGAGCAGCCCCATTTGGGGACCTGCAAAAGAGGAAGAGTATCCTGAGAGAGGAGAGCAGCAACTTCCCCTCCACCCTTCCAACTGTATAGCATCAGTGTCTTAAAAACTGAGGACAATCCGTAGCTTTGTCAGAGCCTGTAGGCCTGACCTAAGCACACACCTGGTGCTGAAGCCACTACAGCTTTGAACATCACTGAGCAACTGGTGGAACTTGGCTGGCCACAGGGACTGCAGGGAACAGGACAGCCATAGCCCCTACCCTTTACCCTTAAGGTAGACAGATAGTCAGCAGTGTTGGATGCATTGCATCCCAGGAAAGCAAAGAGAGGGTGGGAGTGTTGGGGCAAGGGTTGCAATTTTAGGGAAGGTGGTCAATGGGAGACCTCAGGGAAAGGGGTCATCTAAAGACAGCAGCATCTGCTCACCTGAGCCCAGTCCCCAAGGCAGGAGCATGCCTGCTCCAGGGAAGCAGCAGCCACTGACTATAGCCTGAGGTGAGGCTGGGTCCTGCTGAGTCTGTCCTTCGATGCTGGGTGTGGTCCTGAGAAAACGATGTGGCCTCATGTGCATTGCCAGGACTGTGGCAGCCATGGGATGTCATAAGGCTCTAGAAATCACCAGGTCGGATGCAGGAGACCATGCCCCTGGGGACAAGATGTACTGGGACCCATGGCCAAGCATATGGCAGGAACTGCAGACCTTGCCAAAGAGTTGGTTTTAGTCACACAAAACAGGAGCAGTTGGTACATCTGTCCCCTGAATTATTGAGTGGAAGGAAACCGAGTCTCTTTGTTGTTCTGAGGCCCCCATTCCCCTACCAGGGTGGCACCCAGGCTGAGGTTGCATCCTTGCCGTGACCAGGTCACTCAGTAAGAGAAATGTCTCTCCGCAGGCAGTTCCTATGGAGCTTTAGGCTGCCCGGAGAGGCTCAGAAGATTGATCGCATGATGGAGGCCTTCGCTTCTCGCTACTGCCTGTGCAACCCAGGCGTCTTCCAGTCCACAGGTCAGTGAGCCAGCTCACAGCCTGACCCTCAACTCTGGTTCAGGACAAAGGCCTGTGGCACAGGGCAGCCTATTCCTGGGATCTTCTTTCCCTGAGCCAGCACAGTCTTGC
>PVLA01017148.1:0-18297 GCA_004027455.1 Hydrochoerus hydrochaeris
CTTTTCCCGTTTAATAATTCCTGTCTGAAATTGACTACATATAGTTAAAAGTTACAGAACTAAAACAGAAGCAACAAGAGTTTCATGCAAAAACTTACGAGTTATTTATTTCTAGACTTTTCCCGTTTAATAATTCCTGTCTGAAATTGACTACATATAGTTAAAAGTTACAGAACTAAAACAGAAGCAACAAGAGTTTTCTGGATAGCTTTCATGATGACTACTTTAAAAAAAATCTTTTATCCCTCTGCCATTTCCTTCTTTGTGTCTTTGGCCTATGACAATTGTGCTCAGAGATCCAGCAGCCCTTGTGGAGCACTGGGCAATCTCAATGAAGAAAGTGAGGTGTTAAAAACACAGCGGTAAGACTGGACAAGTAAAGGCCCCTGCTGGTCACACAGGATCTGTTCACCCTCAACCATCTACTCCAATCTCTTTAATGAGGAAGTGACTCTTGGCCTTGTTTTGGTCATTGTTATTTAGATTTTTCTGGCATATACAGCTAAACATAATCATTAAAGTGTACACCAGTGAATCAGTTAAGATTATTTCTTGTTTTGGCAGGTTTAATGAGAAATAATAATAATGCCACTTCTTGAAATATAAGAAGGAATAGCAGGTTTTATATTTCAACATTAAACCGCAGGTTTGCATCAAGGGTGCCTTTAATCTGTTTAAAACAGGTGATCTATGTAATTCTACAGTCTTCATGCACTGTATTTCACTGTGGAGGAAATCTCTGCTATCCTTTAGCTCCAGCCCAGCAGGATTTCTCATCACCAGCCTGCAGTTATCAAAAGTTTCCCCTCACATTTGTGATCATTATGAAAATGGCACTGAAGTGCTTAGTCAAAAAATGGCAAAGTATGCTTTAATTAAAACCTGATAAAAACACAGACATTTTTCTTTTTTTTCTTGACTCATGAAAAAATACTGTCTATACCAATACCTAACAGTTAGAAATCACTATTATAATCATTACTTCCCAATAAAAAAATCAAAGCATAAAGAAAACAGAATAAGAATGATTCAGATCAAAGAATAAGGAAAAAAAGGAAGGAAGGAAGGAAAGAAAGAAAGAAAGAAAGAAAGAAAGAAAGAAAGAAAGAAAGAAAGAAAGAGAAAGAGTAGAAGGAAGGAAGGAAGGAAGGAAGGAAGGAAGGAAGGAAGGAAGGAAGGAAAGAGGGAAGGGAGAAAACAGCCTTAGGTAAGGTTCATCAAGGTCCACAATGGCAAAAACATGAAGTGGCTGTGTAACAAATGCTATACCATTGCATTAGAGGGGAGATGGTCAGGAATGTTAGGTAATGCTTTTGCTGTTGCAATTATGCCACGTTACTGAAAAATTTCAGTAAAAATGTAAATCTCTGTTCGGGTAAAACACAATATAATGCAATGATTTACAGGTTGTAAGTAATCGGTTGGTAAAATCACTTGTATAATGTTCCTCAGATAAGTGTTACAGAATATATCTGTATTTTCAGCCTTTGTTCAGTCACAGATATCTCTGTTACCTGGAATTTTGAGAACCAAGGAGGATGAGAACAATTAGGTGTGTGGGCACATAAAGAAAGGAATTGTAGTAAATGATTACCTACATCTGCTAAAAATGACTTGAGATTTGATTTGTTTGATTCTCAGATTACTGAGAATAAGCAATTCACTCTTCCCTTTTTTGAAGAAGGTAAAACTTTCTAATTACATAAAGATAACTGCATGTCTTTTTATAAGTACACTTATACAACTTTCTTACAAACCACAGTGAAGTAACTACAAAAGAAAACTGTCTAAGGCCAATATTACACAGCAGTAGTAAATGTCCAGTGGTCTCTTCCCATTCCAGGAGGGCTGGTCTTTTCAGGCTTCAGGCCCTACTGGAGGGAGACCCAGTTGCTTCTCTGAAATCATCCCCCTTGCACTTTTCCTATCCTCTCTCCATTGCACCCACTTCCAAGCCGTTCCTCAGAAGTAGAACTATGCTCCCACCAGAGGACCTTGTAGGTGCTGCTCCAGTGCATCAGCACTTTCTGTGAGACCCGCCCTGGGACTGCTCACACACTTTCTTGTGGTCTGTGCGACCAAGTCCCCATGTCAGTACGGCTCTTCCTGGCTACCCCAAGTGTCGCCATCCCTCCTCTTGTTCTTCGTCATTGTTTTTCTCCTAACATACTGTAATTCTTACTTCTCTGGCACATTATTTGTCTCTCAAGATTATATTTTCAAAAAGGCAGTGATTTTTGGTAAGGTTATTAAATAGCGTAGTCTCAGCGCCTAGAATAGTTTGTGGCACATCATGGACACTAACTACATGTCAACCGAATGACTGATTGAATGGACAAAAGATAAGAAGATCAAAAAAAAAAACAAAAACAAAAACAAAGCATCTTATAATACTGATATTAATTTGGTGCATCTTAGTCTAAAAACTCCCTAGGGAAATGCAGGTGTACAGGGGTGCCTCTTATGTGTGTACGTCAGTGTGTGTACATACATGTATACACTTGCATGAGTTATGTAGACATAGTTTTCACTGCTCTTAATTTCTCTATACAGGTTTAATATATGAATGAAGAGAAATAAATTTACTTGGCATATATACATATATATGATGTATATACATGACATATTTATATACATGTGTATATATGACATATATATGTACACAAATCTTTTACAATTATATCAATATTTCTATAGCTAAATATGTAGAAGTAAAATTGTTATATCAAAGATGTGTGTATTTCTAGTTTGTTATGGAAAATTTTCAAGCACATTTTAATATTATAGTATAAAATCTATGTATACTTAGCAATGCTTTTATCAAAAATGGCAAGGGTTGTTTCTTCTATATTCTCAACCACATTTTCCATTCTCACTTTATTTTTTTAAGTGTTTAGATTCTGCAAGGGAGTTTATTAAACAGATTAAGAAAAGGCAAAGCTAACAATTATGAAAAACAGGTAATAATGCTCTGGCTGGCTATTTTTTATTTTTATTTTTATTATGTCTTTATTTTAAAGAGGATAAAGCCAAGGAAGATAAAGCAGAATAAAATCAATCAAACCAGAATAAGTGATACAGGACTTCCAAACCTTATGAAATCAACCATAGTTATCACAGTGCCTCTGTTGTCTTCAAAATAGCTTCAGATACTGCCTTCAGATATATCAAAAATCTAATAGAACAGAACAGAGTAGAAACAATTAAAAAAATGAATGCAATAAAGGACAGCAAAACAAGCCAGTTGTAAATACACAATGGCTACCATGAGATGTCTTGCTATTGTTTAAATAGCTGCCCATGTCATCAGAGTTAACATAAATAAAACAAAGGAAAATAAAAACCCATCTCAACAAAACAATGAAAATGATATGGTTTCCAGGCAGGCATCTCCTTCCATGGGGTCTGGTTCTCCTCTACCACAGTCCACAAATGACCTTTCATTTTATTTTGAAATATATCCTTTTTGAGACAGGATCTCGCTATGCATTTCAGGCTGGTTTTGAATTCAATTTGTAGCCCAGGTTGGTCTCAAATTTTCAATGATCCTCCTGCCTCAGCCTCTCCAATGCTGGGATTACAGGCATGTGCCAACATGCCTGGTTTGAATACTATTACTTTTATATAGCATTGCTTTTTATGCAGAAAGAGTATTATTTGACACATATACTTCAATATATCTTTTAAAGAGATAACATTTTAAAATTAACTGTGATATCACTTCTACACAAAATAAATATTTGAAATTAGAATGATTCTTTTAAGATTCTCAAATATCTAGTCACTGATCATATCTTCACCTGTAAATTGTTCTATAGTTGTTTGGATTAGAAGTTGGATATAAGGCTTCTTACCCATCTTGCTATCGCTTTTTCCCCTTGTATAATGTTGTTAAACAAACTAGTGAGCAGTAAGATGTATAGGTTTTAAAACATGTTATCAGAAAAGAATTACTAAACAATTGTACATAACAGTCAGGCTTCCCTACCTGTTGGTCTCTTTATGGTCTTTGAATCAGCCCATGTTCAGCATTATGACTCCATGTGACCATTCAAGTCAGGTCTTCTTTGGAATTTATGTTTTGTATCACTGCTATTCTCTTCCTCATTCAACTCGTAAGTGCATATGCCTTCCTTCTCAGAGACTTCGTGTAACTAACACTTTCTTCTAGATTATCTTTATACCTTTTAAACTTATAAAATATATCACACTTGCCCAAGAATTCCTAACATTCCTATAGTCTTGAAAATCATTGTAAAACAAACACACAGTTAAAAAATACCCAGGCTAGGAATTTAGTATTGCCAGGACCTGGTGTGGCTATTGCATGCTGCTTCTTACCTCCATCCTTTCCTTCCAACTCTGGACTTTTCTTTGCAACTTTGTCATGTTCGTGCATCCCTGAAAACTACAGTGTTGTTTTGTTTACTTTGGAATCATGTTGAAGCCTTTTGGGAAATTCATTGTGTGCTAAATTCTATGTTTGTGAAACCCCTCCTTTTGACATGGATATATGTAGTTTTTGCTGTTGTAGAGCAGTCTTTTGTCAATATGCTGTAATGTATTTACCCCATCTACCACTGGAGGAGCTTTGGATCAGTTTCAGTTTGGGGCTTTGACATCAGGTTATTATGTATTTTCCACTATATATTTTTCTGTAAATGTTTGTAAGAATATGTAGGTATTCTTTGTTTTGCTAAATAAGGCTATATTAATTTCAGTTTTACCAGATAATTCTAAGATATTTTCAAACCTGAATGTAACCAAGTAAACAAATTTCTGTAGTTCAATTTTCTCACCAACACTGGGATTTTCTTATTCTTATCCCATCAATTTTAGTTAGCCTCAGTGGTCATGTATGAGGTTTCTCATGTTATTTATAATTTGTGGGGGTGTATTGTTAATTTGAGTGTGATCATGTGAATATCCATTTATACTTAATCTTAGATGATCCTAGCTACATTCATATTTGAGGTTTACTTTTTTTTCCTAACTTATGACTGTGCTCTATATTTTCCAGACCTGAATTCTCATATGTGTTAATAATACTTCCTTTTACCTGGTATCTGCTATGTGTATAACCAGCCACTCCTGTTTGTGCAGGAATGCCTTCCAGGACTTCTGCACATCCTGTGGATCCACCTGCACAGCATGGCACAGAGCTCATGGACCTGAGACTGAACTGCATGTAAACTTGTCCTGAATGAATGCAAAATTTATCTGTTAAAAATTCTGCTAACTAAAGAAACTTAAAACTGTAAGTGGAAATTCTCTCTTGTCAGGTATATACTCAGTGATTCACACATACAATTATAAATACACCAGTTTTTAAAGTATCAGAATGCTTGTGTGTTGTAGGACACAGATCTGTGGATATTCTACAAATAAATATATCAGTGTCATTGAGTCTCATGTTTTATGCATCTTAACATAGAGGTGTACAACTTAATGTATCTGATATGTTATGTCCTAGGAGTTCCTGTCCACATAAGTTACATATATGTGTGTGAACACACAAACACATGCACATATATTTCCTGTTGATGTGTCCCCAAATACTAACACTGGTAAATATAAAACATGGGGCATAGTAAGGGAACAATGATCCAGGAAATTAGTTCATCATCTTTTAACATTTTACCTTGAAAAAAAGGCTTTAAGTATCCCCAAATTTCACAGCTTTCACATGATTAAAACACCTCCAAAATTTGAAAAAGATACATTTAAAAATATGGCATTACTAATAATAAACCACAGAGCTGTACTACCAACACTGAAAATAAGTTTCAATTAAGCTGAAAAATAATGGAATTATTTTCAAAATTGTTGTAATGTGAAAAACAATAAAAATTATGCAGCCAAACTACTGAAAGAAGTAGTAATTTAGAGCTCTGTTCAAAATGAAAATTTTAAGGAGTTTTTCCCCCCATTTTTAGGTTTAGTGCAATTGTGGTATTGTTGGCTTTTAAAAGTTTGCAATTTGTAGAAGTTTCTTTCCTCATTGTAAATAAATATTTTGAAATTAATTTGTATTGATTGTTTTTATTTATTTATTTTTTGGCACCAGGGATTGAACTCATGACCTAGCACTTGCCAGGCAGGTGCTTATACCACTGAGCTAAATCCCTAGCCCATGTTTTTATTTATTTTTGTTTAGGAAAGAACCCCAAGACAATGATCCTAGTTAGATTGCTCAACACCATGAGGTGGAGGAACTCAAAGTTAAATAACCTTCCGGTCTTTAATAGAGCTCAGATTTTTATCTATCTCCTCTTCCCGGGATTTTTTTTTATATTAATAACACGTAAGATGATATGACCCCATGATAATGTCTTGCATTTCCAGGATTGCTACTGATATTTTGACTTACATATTTTTTCTTCCATGAAAAATCTATATGACTTTTGATCATGTTTTTGTGCATAGGTGTAATGTATTTAATCTTTTAAGATGTTCCATTTGTTTGTGGAAGGATGAAAAACTATCTCAGTATCTTATTTGTCATGTATATTGCAAGTATTTTCTCCAATTTTATCATATTTTCCTCTGTGTTTAACATGTTGATTGATAACACCTCTCAATTTTCATATAGACAAATTCTTAGGCCTTATCTATGATAAACTTTTAAAAATATGTTTTAAGAGACTTTTCTATATTCATAAATTTAAAAACTTTTCAAATAAGTGTTTTTGGAATATAATGTCTTTTTTTTCCATACCTGGGATAGAACTCAAAACCTCATGCTACCAGGCAGATGCTTGTGCAGCTGAGATAAATTAGGTTGGCTAGGGGCTTATCAATTTTATTTATTCTTTCAAAGAACCAACTCATCGATTCATTGATTTTTTGTATTGATTTCTTAGTCTCTATTGCATTAATTTCTCCTCTGATCTTTATAATTTACTCCCTTCTTTTGGCTTTGGGCTTGGCTTGCTCTTCTTTTTCTAGCTGTTTGAGGGGTAATATCAGGTTGCTTATTTGTGTTCATTCTGTTTTCCTAATGTGGGAACTAAGCGCAATAAGTTTTCCTCTGAGGAACACTTTCATTGCATCCCACAGGTTCGGTAAGTTGTATTTGTATTTTCGTTTGCTTGTAGATATTATTTAATTTCTTCTTTAATTTCCTCTGTGACCCACTGATTGCTCAAGATAGTATTATTCAATTTCCATGTGTTTGTGGGGTTTTTTTTCAGTTACTTTTATCATTAATTTCTAGTTTCATGGCAGTATGATCCAATAACATGCATGGGATAATTTCAATTCTTTTGCATTTACTTAAATATGTTCTGTGAGTGAGTATATGGTCTGTTTTAGAGACTGTCCCATGTACTGCTGAGAAGAATGTATATTCTGATGTTGTTGGATGGAACACTCTCTATACATCTATCAAATCTATTTGTTTAAAGGTGTGATTCAGTTCTGTTATTTCTTTGCTAATTTTCGGTCTAGTTGACCTATCCCTTTGTATCAATGGCATGTTAATGTCTCCTGTTATAATTGTGTTATTGCCTATTTGATTTTTCATTTCTGTTAATACTTGCTTTGTGTAGCTGGGTGTTCTGGAATTTGGTGCATATATATTAAGATTCTTATCTCTTCCTCTTAAAGTTTTCCCCTACCTAGTATGTAGTGAGCTCCTTTATCTCTTTGGACCATTCTTGGTTTGAAGTTCACATGGTCTGCAAACAAAATAGCTACCCCCACTTTTTTTTTTTGAGTTCATGTTGCATGGAGTATTGTTTTCCATCCTTTGACTTTCAGTCTATGAGTTTCCTTTTGGGTTAGATGGGTTTCTTCTATACAGCATATGTTGAATGTTGTTTCTTGATCCATGCTGCCAGTCTGTTTCTTTTAATTGGTGAATTGAGGCCATTTACATTAATGATTATAACTGTCATATATTGGTTTATCATTGACATGTTATCTTTCTGCTGTTGTATCTTTACCTTTCCATTCTGTTTGTCTGTCTTTCTTAGTGGTTTTTTCCTATCTGTATCTAAAATGTCTTTCAGTATTCTGTGTAGCATTGTTTTGGTGATCATGAAGTTCTTCAACTGATCTTTCATGGAAGTATCTTATTGCTCCATCCATATTGAAGGACAGTTTTGCAGGATATATCAGTCTTGGTTGGAAGTCATTTTCCTTTAGGATCTGAAACACTTTGCTCCATGCTCTTCTTGACTTCATTTTTTTTGTGTTGAGAAGTCTGCTGTGATTCTGATAAGTTTTCCTTTATAGGTGATCTGTCTTTTCTCTCTAAGAGATTTTAAGATTCTTTTCTTATGTTGGATTTCTGGGATGGTGATTATTTTATGTCTTGGTGTAGTTTTATTTTGGTTATGGCTATTTGGAGTTCTATATGCTTCAATAATCTGTATGTCAGTTTCCATACTCATGTTTGGGAAGTTTTCATCTATTACTTTTGTAAATCACCTCTTGATATCATTTGTGTTATCCCCTTCTTTTTCATTTATCCCTATTAATCTTATGTTTTTTCTTTGCATTATCTTGTAGCTGTTGAATTGTTATTTCCTGATTCTTTGTTATTTTTAAATGATCTTTCCTGTTTACTAGCTGCAATCTTATCTTCAAGGTCTGAGATTGTATCTTCACCTTTGTTGAGGCAGTTTTTGCAACTTTCAATAGAGTTTTTGATTCCTGTATACCTCTTTGAATCTGCTTTATGCATTCTATTTGTTTCTTAAACTGTTCATTTAGGGATTCTATCATTTTGCTTTGTTTGCCTCCAGTTTTTTTAGCTGTGTCTTTATTGGATGTATTCAGTATTTCTTTCACTACTTTTATCATTTCTTCTTTTACCTGGGAGATTATTTTTGATTTGTGTTCCCTCATAGCTTCCCATACTTGCTTCTTTATTTCAGTTGATATCATTTCAGGCTTTTCAGGTGTATAGCTAGTATTTTCTTTTATGTACATGGCTCCTAGGTTTTCTTTGGATGGGCTGGAGTTTTGAGATTGCATTTTGGTCCTTTTGTTTTGTCATTTTCCTATATTTCCATGTTTCCAGCAATGTTCCAAAGCTTTCCCTGGACGTGTTGGAAATCACTTCCTGTGCCCACTGCTACTGGGACTCATGTGTCTTCACTCACACAGTGGGCCTGGCTCCCCTGGTTAAAATAAGGTTACTGGGTGTGGTCTACTCAAGCCTGCAGAACCTCTGGAGCCTAGTCCACTGTCCTAGGGGGCTGGGCGGGCATCCATCCACCAGGATCAATGGTCCCAAACTCTTCCTGGGCCTGCAGCTGTGAGTTGCAACTCACCTCACAGCAGCAGCACGGGCCTGGCTCCGAGTCTTTTTTTCTATTTTTGATATGGTTGGTTAAGGATTTGTTAAGTTGATCTATTTGTGACAGTGAGGTATTAAATTCCCCCAATAGAATTTTGTTGTTGCCCATCAAGTAAGTTTTTTTGTTTTGTTTTGTTTTGTTTTTGTACCAGGGATTGAACTCATGATCTTGTGCTCACCATGCATGTGCTTATACCACTGAGCTAAATCTCTGGCTCAAATAGGTTTTTTAACTGGGCTCTACCATATTTTATTTTTGGCATTTGTCTTTCAATTCTCTGCAGTTTATTTGTATTTACCAATATGAGGTGGTATCAATTTTATCTTCTTCCTATATGGAAGCCATTTTTTTTGCCAAATTATCTTTTTAAAAATATTTTTATTTATTTTAAGAGAAAAAAACAGAAAAAGGTATAAATATTACAGAATTTCAAAAAAAAAGGATAAACAGTAAGAGATCACTGGTTGATGAATTACATATTGTCCCCTTAGAAATAGATGTTTAAGTTACAAAACTAGAGCATACAAAGTAGACATTCAAACAGTGAGACAGCAAACAGATCTGTTCAACAATCCAACAAGAACTTAGAAGTATAGTTATCAGTCCTACACACTTAAATATTCATGCAGTTATATCTTTTATAGCTCTTCCTACTTCCTCTCTTTATTTCTTCTTTTTTAAAAAAGAGAAACAAAAGCATGTAAAGGGTAGAGATAATACAGAATTTCAAAAAAAAACATAAACAATAAGAAATGACTAGTTGATAAATTACATATTGTCCTCTTACAAATAGTTGTTCAAGTTACAAAATTAAAGCACACAAAGTAGATATTCAAACAGTGAGAGTGTAAACAGCTATGCATGCATGAGTCTCTACATGTATTTCTATCCTTTCTGTATTAGAGGGAAAAATAAAACATAGCAAGACAAAACAAAACAAATTCTTATAAAAACATGAAACCAAAAAGTAATATAAAACCACAGTACAAGATGATCTACAATGATTGCTGTGTTGTTTCTTATTATCTTCAATAGAATTGTCTATATCATCAGCATAATTGAATATAGCAGTATAATTGAATATAGAAGCATATAACAATATTAGTAAAAATGAAACATTGTACATAGTATAAAACTTTAAAGGCAGGTAATAATCAAACTACAGTGGATATTCTAGTGAATCTTGTCATCTTCAGTGCAGTTGCCTATACTCTCAGACTTGATACTATCAATCATAACAGCTTTGAATAAAACTTATCAATATAAAACAGTGATCTAACAAACCAGATTCGATTACAGTCAGTCATGGTAAAACAGTGTAGGTTATACAGTGCTTTAGATTAAGTTAATAGGAAATTAAGGATGATTACCATACTATATCCTGTTATTTTTGGGATTATTGTCTGTGCCCTCAAAAACTGGCACAGGTAGAATGACTGGAACAGAATATAATACATCTAGGCAGAGTGGTGTGAGTAATGTGGGTTTTAAATCCTGGTGCACTATTAACAATAGAGTATATCAAGGCCATCTATGTTAGAGGTTCTAGCCATACTTCTCTTCCTCATTTCTGCTATGCTATTTTTCTGCCTTTGTTTGTCTACTTTTCTCCTTCATTCTACTGCCTGCCCCACTCATTGAGGCCTTTCTGCCACTGTTCCTAAAATCCTGGTATTTTTTTCTCTCTCTCTAGAATGTCTTTCAGTATTCTCTATAGGGTTGGATTGGTGGTCACCAACTCCCCCAGTTCCTCTTTGTCACGGAAGCATCTTGTTTCTCCATTCATTTCTAGTGACAGTTTTGCAGGATACATCAATCTGGGCTGGAGGTTATTTTCTTTCAGGGCTTGGAATACTTTTCTCCAAGCTCTTCCTGATCTGATGGTCTGTGTAGAGAAGTCAGCCGTGATCCTGATGGGCTTACCTTTATAGGTAATCTGTTTCTTATGTCTGATGGCTTTTAATATTCTGCTTTTATATTGAATTTCTGGTATCTTGAGTATTATATGTCTGGGTGTATCTCTGTTTTGGTTGTAGGTGTCTGGAGTTCCATATGCCTCACATAACTGAATGTCATTTTCTTTTCCCATGTTTTGGAAGTTTCCTTTGATTATTTCCATGAATAGCCTTTGTAATTAGCCTGTATGTATTCCTGCTTCTTCGTTCACATTTCTTATTCTTAAATTGTAGATTCTCTTGTCATCTTCTAGTCTTTGTATTGTTACTGCCTGTTTCCTTGTTATTTTTAAGAGATTTTTCCTTTCATGATGACACATTGCAAACTTGTCTTCAAGTTTTGATAGTCCATCCTTAGTTTTGTTTAAGGAGTTTTGCCAGCTTTCAATGGAGTTTTTAATTTCCTCGTAGTTTCTTTGAATCTGCTTCATGTATTCTATATTTTCTTTATATTCTTTATCAAATGTTTTTCTCCTTTTTTTGTGTTCCTCTCTTCTTCCATCTATATCTTCCTAAGAGATGCTTCCTGAGAGCATTTCTTTTATTACTCTATGCATATGTTGCTTTACCTGATTTAATATTTCAGTTTTGAGCTCATCTACAAGGTCCCGAAGATATCTCTTAATGTCCATTGAAGCCATGTCTGATGTGTGTTTGCCTCCCTCAGTCTCCCTTGTTTTTCCCTCTCCTGGATCAGTACTCTTGGGGTTCTGGGCTGGGGGCCTCCTCTTGCCTTTCTCTCCTGTCATGGTCCTGGCTTCCTCCACATAGGTTACAGTGCAGGTCCCAGCCCCCATCCCTGTTGGCAACAGTTCCTCCAAAGCACGCTGGTGAGGACCTCTACCCTCTCTTGCCTGCCCCTCCCCACCAGCCAGCCAAACTTCAGGGGCCTTTACCTGGTTAGTGCATGCTAGACATAGGGAATAGATTTGGGATGGCTCATTGGGTCCTGGCCAGGGGTGTGTCCCAGTCTAAGCACATCACATGAATCTGCTCTGGGGAGGGAGGAACCAACTGAAGTCACTGTTGCACCCAGTTCAGCCTCCTCCTGCCCAATTCCAACATGTCGCCCATTTGGTTGTGCCCTTCCCGTGGGGTGGGTCTCATTGCCAGCACTGACCATAGATTAATGAAGGTCCCTTAGCCAGCTCTGCTCTCTGTTGGGCTCACCAACCCCTGTCTTCAGCACTGCTGTCATTCCAGTGAGTGGCGTCGGGAACGAATTTGGGCAGCTCTGCTAGCCAGCGTGCATTCAAGGTGATGCAAATTCAGGCTGGTGCAAACTTGGTGGGTCACAGTGAAAACACTATGTCCCATAATTTTTAGCTAATTTGGTTGTAGTCCTGATGTGTTTGACAAGCTTTTTTACATTTTAATTTCTTCCTGTGTCAAGAGGGTCCATCTCTTCTTTCTGGGTCTCTCCAGGGTATTTTATTCTGGCATATGAATTGTTTCTCCTGGTAGGCTTTGTATTTTGTTGCTCACTGGTTGGCCATCTTTCCCCTATATTTCTGTGCCAAGCAGGCAGGCGAATTGCTTCTTAGTGCAGCCTCCTGGGTTCCACCATGGCCATACACACTGAATTTTCTCCGTTTAGTGATCTCAGTGGAAGACGTCCAAATGATATAGGGGAATGAAACTCCCAACCTACTATGTCTGGTATGAGCTTGTGTTCTCTAAAATCGAAGAATGAATTTTAGGAACAATGGAGGAAAGGGTAAAATATATTTGTTGAGAGAAAGAAAGCTTCTGTCCAAAGAGAGACAGAAGGAGTCCCTAGTGGGTCACCCCAAATTATCTTTCCTTTCCTTACTGAAGAAAAAGTCACTTCTGTCACATACCAACCTGTGTGTATATGCCTTTGAGTTTTCTCTCTACTTTAGCACATTGCTTAAGCTTGCACTCTTCTTATTTATAATAATTCTATATTTTCTTATTTATCATAGTTTTATAAGAATCCTCTATAGATGCATGAACATCTCCTTATCTCCTTTTTTTCTGGGTATTATTTTATAATCTTTGTCCTTTCCAGATGCTATTTACTCTAAAGTTCAAGATGATATATACATCAAGTATACTTTCCTTAGAAAGCTGAAAATGTTATGACTTATTCTTTATTTACTGCTAGTTTTATCATGAAAGGGCATTGAAGTTTATTAAACATTTCAACAAAGTAAATGCATGTTTTCCTTTTAAATCAGTTAAAGTGCTTATTGTTTCTATTTTTTTATTTTTTATTTTTGTAGTAAGGATCAAACTCACAACCTCGTGCTTGCCAGGCAGGTGCTTATGCCACTGAGCTAAATTCTCAGCCCAGTTAAAGTATTTAAATGCATGGATTTGAAACCTTTGATCTATTCTCACATTATATAGGATATCACTTTGGTTAAGATATACCATTTGAAAACTACACTTGAATTTAATTTGCTTGTATTTTCCCTAGTATATTGCACCTTTAGCCTTGAGTGAAATGGATTTGAATTTTTCCTTGCATTTTTCTATTTCTTTTAAATATCGTGTATTTCTAAATGTGGTGGAATGAGTTTGGAGAATTTCCTCTTTTTCTTGTCTGTAAAATTTGCCATAGTTTATTTTTAGACATTGGCTTCTATTTTTATTACCAAAAAGTTAGCTTTACATCTTCCAGGACTTTAAAAACAACCTGTCATTTCTGCTTCTTGTTTTAGTATTTTATCTTTTTATTTGATATTCTGCAGTTTCATTAAGATGTTTCAATTTGTAGATTTATTTTTCTTTATTGTACAAGTAATGTGTTGAACTTGAATTTCAGGTTTGACCTCTTTCAACAGTTTTGGAATTTCTTCAGCTATTCTCTTTACCACTTCATTCTCTTTTTATCTGGTTGCTAATTAAAACTACATTAGACTTCCTGATTTTTAACATTCTTAACTTCCTTTACATCATTCATCAATGTGTTTTCTGCATGTGCTAGACTCTTATATAATTATTATTATTTACTGCTAATTTTATCATGAAAGGGCATTGATAGTAGATTATTTATACTTGTTTTTTCTCTATTCTGTTTAATTTGATGTTATAGACATTCAGTGAATTTCTAATTTCAATGTTCATAAGTTTAGTTCCTGTCAGTTCTCTATGTAAAAAGAAAAAAGAAAAACGACTTGATTTCCTTTTATAGATTTTATTTATTTCAAAAGAAATTCAACCTGTTTTGTTTTTTTGAGTTTATTAAGCATATCTGCTTCTTATACTAACAATGAGTATGTTACAAAAATACATACATATATATGTATATTGATTTAATTAATTTATGGTCTATTTCTACTGTCTGATTCTTTTCTTTTTTAAGTTCTTATATATTGTGCTACAGTTGCTAGAGTATTTTTTTATTTCTAACTTGTGTTTATATTTTGAAGATTTGTCTCTGTGGAAGACATTTTTCATTTGCTTTTCTCATATCCCTGGATATAGTAATCATCTCCAAAAATTTACTGTGAATTTAGGGTTTATGTTTTTATGAGTTGACAATAGAATATGAATTTTGACTTTAAATTCACCAAAGGACTAGCCTGTGCTTAATACTTCTCAAAGACAGCTTCACATTATAGACTCCTCTGGAATTCAGTATTAACCACTTATTCAAGCTAAGTAACTGGTTGTATTTAGAATTAACAAGTATACTTTTAGTCTGTGTTGCAATTAGTACTAACACTTAAATAAGATGTTTCATGCCTCCCACAGAGCCTGGCTTCCTCCTAACAACCATATTGCTGAAATGACCTGGTTATTCCAAATGTATTGTTCCCATTTAAGACTTAAGGTTAGATAGAACTCTTAGTTATTTGATTATGGAATTCATCACTGGATATTTGCAGAAAGGTGATCTGACTAAGGCCCAGAATCTAATGCTTTCATGGCACTCATTTGCAAGCATTATGGTCAATGAGGCTAATTTTTAAAAAATGAGTTAAAACTTTTAAAACTCTGGCCAGACATTTTGGCACACTTTGTAATTCCACTGTTGGGAGGCTGAGGCACAAGGATCACTACTAGTTCCAGGCCAACCTGGGTTACAAAATGAGGTCAAAGCCAGCCTGAACTGCATAGTGAAACTCTGTCTTGCAAAACAAGCAGACAAACAAATAAATAGAAAATATCCTATGAATAATAATGTACAAACCAAAGTAATTTTAACTTACTTTATCTTTCTAGATAAAATACCATTCTGGACTTAATGCATTTTTTTCAGCTTCTTAGTTAACTACCAAACTTCTAAAAGAAAAAAGTGAATATATATTTAAAGGACAGTTGGATTAGCTTATAAAGGTTTATCTGTCAGTTGATAGATATTTCTATCATTATATACCTTATAATGATTGTTATTTTTACATGCCTAGAGCTAAGTTATAAGTAACTGATATACTGAAGCAATACATTTGATTCAAAAGTTCTTTACAATATTGTACACATATGTACAACATGTTATTATATTAAATGTTTTTGCTTTATTTCAATGCTTATTGGCATCTGTGATTATAGATGCCAATCTCATATGCTCTTTTCTGTATAAAGTGCATCACATTTTAGAATATGTTAGAGCTCCTGAGAGTGCATAGAGTGGAAACCCACACATCTTAAGCAAAAAGGCAATTTAGCATGACAGCAATATTCTTGAATCTTGGGGATACATGTAGAATGGCAGCAGGTAAGAGAATCTATGAAGTTACTCTCTTGGTGCCTCTCATGCCTACTTTTCTCTATATATCAAGCTTTTTCTTCACTGCAGAAAAATTTTAATTTTTCTCAGTCTCACAGGAATACAATTATTAATGCCTCCTCTGGAATTATTGTAAAATCACAAGAAAATTGAGAAATTTTCTTTTTCTGTAGATCTTAGTTCTCAATATTTGGTAAGTTGATTTGAAGTTTCAGTCAGGAGTGTGAATGCATACCAACTGTGAAATATCAGCTGCTATATTTCCTGTGTGGGTGAGGGAACAGGGTAATATCTTCAGAAAAAAAATTCTATAATGCACTTTAATCAGTATGCCCTGTACATGACTAGAAGCTGTGTGTGTTACTACCTTGCCATTCAAAAGTATGGTCCATGAACACAACACTAGTATTTCCAAAAAGCCTTTTAGGAGAAATTTTGGTGTTAAAGCAGGGCCTAGTGGCACATGCTTGTAACACAAGTGACTTCAAGGCCAGAGTAGGCAATACAGTGAATCCTGATTTCACAATAAAAATTTTAAAAGGGATGTGGACATAGCTCAGTGTTAGACCATTCACTTAGAAAAAAATGAGGCCTTAGCTTCAATCTCTTGAAGTGGAAAAAATAGAAGGAACAAGAAGAAGAAAAAGAAGAAGAGGAGGAGGAGGAGGAGGAAAAAGAGGAAGAGAAGAAGGTGAGGATACATGTGAGGAATATAAGGAAATTGAGGAAGAGGAGCAGTGGAAGAGCAAAATAGAATCAAATTTAATTTCAAACCACCCTATCTCTTAAGAGTTAGGGTTTGCATTAATCAAGTTTCTGACATAATTTATAGACATATTGTTATCTTCTCATTGTTTAATTATGAAATGTTTTAAATAACATTTTAAAAATTTAACCCTTGTTCCTAGTATATTAAAAAGCTAGGGCCATACACAAGAAAAATTGGTTTCATTTATAAGTACATTTAACTCCTAACTAGAATGAAACTTCTAGGTCAGAAGTGGTGGTGCATGCTTGTAGTACCAGCACTCAGCAGGCTGAGACAGGAGGATAGCTTCCAGTATGAGTCTGGCCTGGGCTGCAAAGTGAGTTCAAGCCCAGACTAAACTTCATAGTGAGACCCTATCTCAAGAAAACCAAAAACAAACAAAACAAAACAATGAAATGAAACAAGCAAACTTAGTTTCCTCATTTAACTCTTAATATTTTGACAGAATTCTTATCAATCATTTTATAAATGTAGTTTTGAACATCCATTCTGTCTTGGGAGCTGAAGGTGTGTGAGGTGATTCCCAGAGCCCAGGGGAGGCTTTGGAACATCGCTCCAGTGAGTAAGACCCTGTCCAGTGTCCTACATCACCAGAGAATGCTTGGGAGTTTCCTGTGGACCTGAATGGGCCATACCCAGTGACATTTATTCCATCCTGGGAGCTGAAGGTGTGTGAGGTGATTCCCAGGGAAAAGCTTTGGAACATTGCTGAAAAACTGGAAATATAGGAAAATAACAAAACGAAAGAGTGAAATGCTATCTCAAACCTCCAGCCCATCCCAAGCAAGTTTAGGAGACATGGACATAGAAGAAAAGCCATACACATGAAATTCCTGAAATGATAACAACTGAAGTAAAGAAACAACTCCAGGAAGCTATAAAAGAACTCAGATCAGAAATAACCTCCCAGATAAAAGAAGAAAATGATAAATGTAATGAAAGAAATGCTGAACACATCTAAAGAAGACATACTTAAAAAATTAGAGGAACTGTGCAAAAAGATGGAAACCCTGAATTAATAATATAAGAAACAAACAAAAAGCATGAAGCAGATTCAAAGAGCTATACAGGGGGTGGGGATTTAGCTCAGTGGCTTAAAAGCCTGCCTAGAAAGCTTGAGGTTATGAGTTGAATCCCCAGTACCACCAGAGAGAGAGAGAAAGAGAGAGAGAGTGAGAGAGAGAGAGAGAGAGAGAGAGAGAGAGAGAGAGATACAGGAAATCAAAAATTCCATCAAAAGTTGGCAAAACTGCTGCAACAAAAGTGAAGATAGAATTTTAGACCTCAAAGACAAGATTGCAGCTAGTGAACAGGAAATATCATTTAAAAATAAAAAGGAATCAAGAAACAACAATTCAACAGCTGCAAGATTATGCAAAGAAAAACAACATAAGATTGATAGGTTTAAACAAAAAAGAAGGTGACAACATAAATGATATCAAGAGGCTATTTACAGAAGTAATAGCTGAAAATTTCCCAAACATTGGAATGGAAACTGACATACAGATCAGTGAAGCATATAGAACTCCAAACAGCCATAACCAAAAGAAAATTACACCCAGACAT
>PVLA01017149.1:0-18285 GCA_004027455.1 Hydrochoerus hydrochaeris
TTTAATATTCTGTTCTTGTGATGGATTTCTGGGATCCTGATTATTATATGTCTGGGTGTAGATCTGTTTGGGTTGTAGCTGGCTGGAGTTCTATATGCCTCATTTATCTGAACTTCACTTCCATTACCTATGTTTGGGAAGTTTTCCTTAATTATTTCTGTGAATAGACTTTTTATTTCATTTGTATTTGTTGCTGCATATTCATTCACATATTTTATTCTTAGGTTATAAATCCTCTTGTCATCTTCTAGCCTTTGTATCATTGCTTCCTGGTTTCTTGTTATTTTTAAGAGATCCTTCCTTTCACGATCATACTTTGCAAATCTATCTTCAAGTTTTGAATTTGTCTTTAGTTTCTGTTAAAAGGTTTTGCCAGGTTTCAATGGAGTTTTTAATTTCCTGATATTCTCTTTGGATCTGTTTCATATATTCTAGGTTTTGTTTATATTCTTCATCAAAGGCATCTCTCCTTTCTCTGGGTTCCTCTATTTTTTCATTTGTGTTTACTTGAGGATTACCCAGGACTTCTTTTCTTAATCTTCTTATATCTTTCTTCACCTGAGTTAGAATTTCAGATTTAAATTTGACAATGAGGTCATGGATGTATTTCTTTATTTTGGATGAGGCTGCCTCTGACATTACAAGTTTGCTGCTCTCAACCTCCTCTGCATTTACCTCTGTTGAACTTACTTTCCCTGTTTCCGCAGTTGGGGACCTTTTGTTCTTTCTCTGTCTTGTCATGTTTTTGGCCCCCTTCAGATGGGTGGGTGGTGGAGGTCTCTGGGCCTTTTGTTTTGCTTACAGTTTTTCTGCAGCACACTTGCTAGGGAAGTACGGCCACTCAGTCTGCAGTGGATCTGTGAGTTGCAGGCTGAGAGCTGGCTCCTCCCCCTATGCCAGTCAACCAGTTTATGCTTCAACAGGTTTGTGTGTTCCCTGGGGATGCCACTGGCCCAGGAAAGCCTCACCACTGGCCCAGGAAAGCCACATCCCTGGCTATTGGGTTTCAACAAGGGGCATGGCCCAGCCTGAGCAGATCCCACCCATCTGCTTTGGACTAGGAGTCATCAGCAGACACTGCTTAGGGCCCCAATTCAAGCCAGCCCTGCCCAACTCCAAAATGTCACCCAGCCAGAACTCCCAGTTTGGGGATTACAGTTCCCATCACTCACCAAAGTTCATGCAGCTTGACTGGCTGTTTCCACTCCCTGTCTCAGGGCCTCCCCCAGTCAAGGGTCTGGAGCTCACCAACCCCTGCTCTTGGCAGGGATGCAATCTCAGCTCAATTTTGAGTTACCAGAATTTAAGATGTGCCAGTACAGCGATTGGGGCTTGCCCAGTTCCAGCCCTCTGTCCATACTTCTTTTTCTTTCTTTCTTTTTTTTTTTCTTTTTCCTCAGTTTCTTGCTGGGTCATGAGAATTCCTCTCCTTTTGTTTGGCTTTCTCCATGTTGCCAGATTCCAGCATCTGAGTTGTTTTTATTTTTTTATTTCCCTCAGAGAAGCTCTCTTACAGTGCCGCCACTCAGTCGGCCATCTTGCAATCATGCTTGCTTACAGTTTTTTCTGCAGCACATTTGCTAGGGAAGTACCGCCCCCCAGTCTGCTGTGGATCTGCGAGTTGCATGCTGAGAGCCAGCCCCTCCCCCTATGCCAGTCAACCAGTTTATGTTTCAACAAGTTTGTGTGTTCCCTGGGCATGCCACTGGCTGAGAAAAGCCTCCACCCTGGCTATTAGGTTTCAACCAGGGGTGTGGCCCTGCCAGAGCAGATCCCACCAATCTGCTTTGGACTAGGAGTCATCATTGGACACTGCCTCGGGTTTTGATTCAAGCCGGCCATGCCCAACTCCAAAATGTCACTCAGCCAGTCCTCCCAGTTTGGGGATTCCAGTTCCCATCGTTCACCAAAGTTTGTGCAGCTCGACTGGCTCTTTTCACTCCCTGTCTCAGTGCCTCCTCTAGCCGAGGGTCTGAATCTCATCAGCCCCCATTCTTGGCAGGGCTTCGATCTCAGCTTGATCATGAGTCACCTGACTAAGATGTGCCAGTAGAGCGATCAGGGCTTGCCCAGCTCCAGCCCTCTGTCTGTGCTTCTTTTTCTTCTTTCTTTTTTCTTTTTCTTTTTCTTTTTCTTCAGTTTCTTCCTGGGTTGTGAGAATTCCTCTCCTTTTGTCTGGCTTTCTCCATGTTGCCACATTCCAGCATCTGAGTTGTTTTTATTTTTATTTTTTTCCTTAGAGAGGCTCTCTTATTGTGCCACCACTCAGTTGGCCATCTTGCAATCTTAAAAAAGCTCTCCTTTTGCTTTTTAAGTCCATTATCTGTTTAGTTATATCATGTTTCAGGTTACTCAGTACCTTGCTGATCTGTTTTGCTGTTGTTATTTACTTTAAAAATTTTTTTTTGTTATTTATTATTATTATTTTATTTATTTATTTTATTTTGAAGGTAGTAAAATACAGCAGAATAAGACAGGACATAGCTAACTGAGGCAGTGCAGTGAAATTGGCATAGAACCTCACAGCAGGCCACCAGGACAACAGCAATAGGCACAATAGTACATCTGGTTTTCTTCACAATAGTTCCTTCAGTCAGGCAGAGCAATACTGAAGGAAATACCAAACTTACAAGAACATAATATTGAATAGAGCAATACCATTGATCAAAACAGAGATGAAAATATTTGCTCTCAAAGAGATAGCAGAAGAAAATCCCCCTTATTTGCTGTATTGCATATAGCCAAACTCACAAGACATGCTCAGATCTCCAGCTCTCACTTGCTACAGAGGGGGAATGGATGTTTAATTCTTAGCCTGCACCCTGATAGGCTCACAGCCACCCAATAGAGGGGCAAACTGGCTGCCCATTTTCCCAGCACCCCAAGGTCCAACATGGTGCATCGCAAATCTCAGGAAGCGTTGATATGGTTTTGCCCTGGGGCTGCCGTGGCTTGCCAAGCCACAGCCACTTACCAGAGCATCATGCTGGTGGCTGCCTGTTTTCCCAGTGCTCCAAGGTCCAACATGGCACATCACAGATCTCAGGAAGCACTGATATGGTTCTCACCCTGGAGCTGCTGCGGCTTGCCAAGCCACAGCACTTACCAGAGCGGCATGCTGGTGGCTGCCTGTGTAATCTCCAATTTCAGTAATGTAAATATTTTGGAAAGTCATTGCTATGTTGGTTCTTAAGTGATTTAAAGTTTCTTGGGTCATGTTTCAGAAGACTAGTATCATGTTATCTCATGATAGTATTACTACTTAATGTTCCAGACTAAATGGCCTTAGAAGACTGCACTGTCATTATAATATAACCCATAGTGATGCATGTGCAATTTTAAAAACTTAGTTTCAGTAATCTTTCTCATTTTAAGCCTGTTGGCATATTGGAAACAATGAGAAGAAAATGTACTATAACGGATATATATGTCCAGTGACATTTGATTTATTTTCCAATAAATAGCCAAAACAGCCTCTGAGTTTCACAAACTATTACTTTAGACTTGAATACAAATAAAGTCATAATTTTATTTTATGTATTGAAAAATGTAGTCAATGACATGGCCAATCTACAACCTTAGATAAAAACCATTGCTCCTTGATTTTGATAAGCATGACATGAACTTCCTTTCTAATGATAGCCTTTTTTGGTTAATATTAGAATTGGTCGACATGTCTTGTCATACACATCAATTGACAGTGCAGAAAATATGAGGAACATTCAGAGCATCTGGATGAAGGCAAACTTAGATTCTAAATATAGTTACAGGTTTTTCATTTAGAGTCATGAAATGTAATACAGATTTGAAGAGGTTGAAGGAATTCTGAAAACAGCTATTTCAAATTTATACATGGCCTAACTGAGGACCCTTAAACAAGGTGACTTGTTTCAGGTCATAGAGTGACAAGTTATTTGATTTAATGTCATAATATAATTTAGTATAATACTGAAATATATAATTTGTAATTTTTATAATTTTAGTCTGAAATCTGGTAATCTTGGTGATGATCCAAAAATATCAAGCTCAAATTTGCTCATGATTTACCATGTTCCATGAATCTTGTTCTATTATTACCTTATCATCTTGTTAATTTTGTCATTTTGATTTATTTCCCTTTAAGAAAAATAATAAAATATGAGTCATCTTTAATTACTAGCTATCATGAATCAATTTTTTTATACATGATGGCAAAATTTTACAAATATATTTCAAGGTAGACATATTTGTTCATTAAGTATAGTTAAATATGAGTTATATGAAGTTAAAGAACTCAGACATGGAAAAGGCAGAGTATGAAAAGATTGACAGCATAACTAAACTTATAAAAAATTAGAACTAACATCAATCATATTAGTGATTGTATAAGACAGAATGTAGGTGCCATAAACATTGACCATTTAAGATTAGCAACATAATGTAAGTTATGAAAATGATGGAAAGGAAACATAGAAGTGAAAGTTTCATCTTTCGTACTTTAGAGTGAATAGGGTATGTTATGTTCCATCATTGAAAGACAATAGAGCCTCAGCCCCAGGATGCTTATACTGCAGAGCCATGTGCTTCCCACATGCCCTGCAGATGCCTGGATGGTCAACACCAGCCTGCTCCTGGGGAACCCCCATCTCTTGGACCTAATACTGCTGTTGATCTCTGGCTTCCATCCTTTCTCCCAGAACCTTGGACTATAGAGGATTAACTATGTTAGCTCAATAGAAGATTCAGTAACCCCTCACCCAAACAGAAGACTTCAGCAGGCTCCAGTCAGTGTGGTGAGTATGCCCCTAAAATTGAGGTCTGCCGTGGGCAAATAAAGGCAGTAGTAAAGCTACCTCCAACTAACTCTAAGACCTTGATAAGCATGGTAAGAGTGCAGGTGATTCCCTGCCCCACACAGAGAACATCAGGTGGGATGAAGAGTGTGCCAATAAGGCCACCCCCAAGTTGGGGAAAATTAAAAGGGCTTATGAGACACATAGGCACATAATAGGGACACAATAGTGCCTCAGCTGACACAAACACTATAGATAGGGAGATTTGGTGACCTGGAATAACCTGAACACAAAGTAACAGCAGGAAATAAGAGCTGACCTACATCAATACTCCTAGGCTTGTCAGCCCAGGAAGAATATAGGACTCACCCAACAGGCCCTGCAGGAGAAATTCAGGTGACTGAACCCTTCATTGTGGTGCTCAGCAATCAGACAAACATCAACCACACAGTAGGGTCCTAAGATCCACACTACTGATAGTTAAGACTATTGGGATTAAAGGCCAAATATTTGCCCAAAATGTGAAAATGACAAAATGAAAAAGCAAAATGTAATCTCAAATATCTAGCCCATCAGAGCAAGTACAGGCAATGTTGAAATAAAGGACTTTAAAAGTCCTACTCTAGAAATCTCTGAAAAGATAGCAAATGATATAAAGAAACAAATCCACAAGGCTATAAAGGAAATCAAATTAAAAAGGGCTTTCTATGTAAAGACAGAAATAAAAACCTTTGTAAAGGAGTTGATCAGCATAGCTAGAGATAAAATAGATAAAAAAATACAGGAACAAGGGAAATTGACTGAAACTTTGAAACAAGCAGAATCTATTAAACAAATTCAAAGAGATATTCAAGAAACAAGAAATTCTATTCTAAGCTGGCAAAACTGTTTAAATGAAGCTGAGGATAGAATTTCAGACCTTGAGGACAGGATGACAGCAATCATGAAACAGTAGAACTTTTAAAAACATCAAAGCAACATGAAATAACAGTACAACAGCTTCAGGATGATGCCAAGAGAAACAATATAAGAGTAATAGGCATCATTGAAGATGCAGGAAGTCACAACAAATGACATAGGTAAACTATTCACAGAATAGCAGAAAATTTACCAATCATGGGGAAAAATCTGATATACAGATAAGTGAGGCATATAGAATGCTAAACAGTCATAACCAACATAAATCTACACACAGACATATAACAATTAAGATCCCAGACATGCAGCATAAAAATAGAATACTAAAAGCTGTTAGAGAAAAGACACAACTCACCTATCAAGGAAAGCCCATTAGAATCACAGCAGAATCTTCAGCATAAACCCTCAAGACAAGCTTGGAGTGAAGTATTTCAATCCTTGAAAGAAAACAACTTTCAACCAAGACTGATGTACACAGCAAAACTGTCCCTCAAGTTTAATGGAGAAACAAGTTACTACCATGACAAAGAACAACTGAAGAAATTCATGTCCACCAAACCAACCCTAAAAAGAGTATTGAAAGGCATAGTAGAGACAAAAATGACCATAATCTCCAGACAATAGCAGAAAGACACTACCAGGCAGAGCAAACAATTAAACAAGGGGGAAAAGCAGAAAATAAACAACAGAAACACAATATGACAAAGTTAAGCCAGTGCGTATCAGTTATATCCATAAATTTAAGTGACCTCAACTCACCTATCAAAAGAAATAGGTTGACAGAATGGATCAAGAAACAGAATCCCACAATATGCTGTATACAAGAAACACACCTGACTCAAAAGGAAACTCACAGATTAAAAGTCAAAGAATGGAAAACAATATTCCATGCAATAGGAACTAGAAAAAAACAGGGGTAGCTATTCTGTTTGCAGACAATGTGAACTTCAAACCTAAAATGATTAAAAGAGATAAAGAAGGTCACTACATACTTGTTAGTGGAAAACTTCAAAAAGAAGAGCAATTTGCACCAAATACAGGAGCACCTAACTATATAAGACAAACACTAATGGACATGAAAAATCAAATGCACAAGAATACAATTGTAATAGGACACCTTAATACCCCACTGTCACAAATAGATAGATCAACTAGACCAAAAGTCAGTAAAGAAATAATAGAACTGAATCATACATGTGACTTAATGGGCTTAGTAGAAGTTTAAAGAGTGTTCCACTCAACCACATCAGAATATACATTCTTCTCAGCTGCACATGGGACAGTCTCCAAAATAGACCATATATTAACCCATAAAACATTCTTAAGTAAGTACAAAGGGATCAAATTATTCCATGCATAATATCCGATCATAGTGCACTGAAATTGAAAATTGCAAAAGAAATTACAAAACCAGTAAAAATGCATGGAAATTAAACAACAACTTTCTGAATAACCAGTGGGCTACAGGTGAAATTAAAGAAGAAATAAAGCAATATCTACAATTCAAAGAAAAAGAGGATATAACATACCATAGCCTGTGGGACACAATGAAAGCAGTCCTAAGAGGGAAGTGTAGCAATAAATCGTCACATCAAGAAAATGGAGTGAGCACAAATAAACAACCTGATGCTACATCTCAAGCTCCTAGAAAAGGAAGAGCAAGTCAAACCCTAAGCTCATAGAAGAGAGGAAATGGTAAAGATTAGAGCAGAAATTAATGCAATTGAAACTAAAAAAAAATACAAAGAATTAATGAACTGAAGAGCTGAATTTTTGAGAGAAAAAACAAAATTGATAAACCTCTAGCCAATCTTATTAAGAAAAAAAAAGAAAAAACTCCAATTCATGTAATAAGGACTGTAAAGGGAGAAATCACTACAGATCCCATGGAAATTCAAAAGATCATGAATACTTACTTTGAAAATTTCTACTCACATAGGGTGGAAAACACAGAGGAAATCTCTAGAAATCTAGAGATTTCTAGAAACATATGAACTACCAAAGCTCAAGCAAGAAGATATAACAACTTTGAATAACCCATATCAGCTACCGAAATTGAAAAATTACCAACAAAGAAAAGACAAGGTCCTGATGCATTCATGGCTGAATTCTCCAAGAAATTTAGAGAAGAGTTGACTCCAATATTAGTTAAACTTTTCAATGAAATCAAAAGAGACGCAATCCTCCCTAACTCTTTCATAGATGCAAGTACCACTCTGATACCAAAAACAGAGAAAGACCCAAACAAAAAAGAGAACTATAGGCCAATCTCACTAATGAACATTGATGCAAAGATTCTCAATAAAATACTGACAAATAGAATTCAGCAAATCAAGAAGATTATACATTATGACCAAGTGGACTTCATTCCAGGAATGCAGGGATGGTTTAACATACACAAATCAATAAATGTAACACACCACATCAACAGAACCAAAAGCAAAAACCACATAGTCATCTCAATAGACCCAGAAAAAGCTTTTGACAAAGGCCAACACATGCTCATGATAAAAAACCTTGAATATATTGTGTCTACCTCAACCTTATAAAGGCCATCTATGACAAACCAACAGCCAACATTGTACTAAATGGACAAACCTGAAAGCTTTCACTTTAAAATCAGGAACAAGACAAGGATGTCCACTCTCACCACTCCTTTTCAACATAGTTCTGGAAACACCAGGCAGGGCAATCAGACAAGAGAGAGAAATAAAAGGAGTAAAGATAGGAAAGGAAGAAGTTAAATTATCACTATTTGCAGATGACCTGATACTCTATATAGAAGACCCAAAACACTCCATCAAAAGACTGCTAGAGGTAATAAGTTCAGCAGTGTAGCTGGATACAAAGTCAATGCTCAAAAATCAATAGCATTCCTGTACACAAACAAAAAACTGACCAAGAGAGAAATTATGGAAATATCACCCTTTACAATAACATCTAAAAAAATGAAATACTTAGGAATCAACCTAACTAAAAATGTAAAAGACCTATATACTGAAAATTATACTCCTCTAAAAAAGGATATTGAAGAGGATATTATAAATTGGAAGGATACTCCTTGCTTTTGGTTAGGAAGAACCAACAGTGTGAAAATAGGCACACTCTCAAAACTGTTAGACAGATTTAATGCAATCCCAATCAAAATACCACTGACATACCTTACAGATCTAGAGAAAACACTTCTAAAATTCATGTGAAATTTATAAGAAACCTAGAATAGCCAAGGTGATTCTGGGCAACAAAGGCAAAGCAGGAGGCATCTCAATTCTTGACTTGAAATTATACAAAATCACAGTGATAAAATCAACAAGGTACTGGCAAAGAGATAGACCTGAGGACCAATGGAACAGATTAGAAGATGCAAACACTACTACAAAGACACTCAGCCACCTTATATTTGACAAAGGGGCTAAATATGTTCACTGGAAAAAGAATAGCCTCTTTAATAAATGGTGTTGGAAAAATTGGCTTTCTACATGCCAAACACTGACACTAGAGCTATGCCTGTCACCATACACTAAAGTCAAAATGGATCAAGGATCTAAGTACTAAAAAAGAAACACTAAATCTATTGGAAGACAAGGTAGGTAGAAAACTCAAAGACATAGGCAAAGAATTCATGAATAAAATGCAAACTGCACAGGAAATACTTCAAAAAATCAATAACTGGGATCTCATATTATTAAAAAGTTTTTGCACTTCAAAAGAAATCACTCACAAGGTGAAAAAAAAGCCCACAGAATGGGAAAAAATTATAGCCAACAAGATAAAGGACCTATGTCTTGAATATGTAAAGAATTAAAAAACATCAAGCCCTCCAAATTCAAAGACCCTTTTCCAAAAATGGGCATCTGAGATGAACACACATTTCTCAGATGAAGATATACAAGTGGCAAATAAATACAGAAGAAATGTTCAGCATCACTGGTCATTCAAGTAATGCAAATTAAAACAGCATTGAGATTTCATCTCTTTCCAGAAAAAATGGCTGCCATCAAGAAATCAACTTGTAATAAATGTTTGCAAGGCTGTGGTGAAAAAGCAATGCTTCTCCAAGGTTGATGGGAGTGTAGACTGGTGCAGCCACTGCAGAAATCAGTAAAGAGATTCTTCAAAAAACTGTGATAGAAGTTCCATTCAATCCAGCTCTTCCCCTCCTGCGGGGAAAATTCTCCCCAAAATTGGAAAGTTCATGTCACAGTGATATATGTGCACCCATGTTTATAGAGCACAATCTGTAATAGCTAAATCTTAGAAATAGACAAAATGCCCATGAACTGCAGAGTGAATGAAAAAGATGTGGTAACTTTTTTGCAATGGAATATTACTCAGTTACAAAAAGGATGACATTGAGGGCTTTATAGGTAAGTGGAGGCAACTTGAGACTATCCTCACAAGTGAAATAAATAAGACCCACATTTGTAAATATCACATTGTCTCTCTAGCATAAAAAATAATAAAAAAAACTCAAAGAGTAATAAGATCCAAAATGTATAATAGATATTGTGAAAGTGAAAGGGAGGGAAAATGCTCTAAAGGATTTAACTATATGTGTGTTTAAGTGTGTAAGACAGGTGACCGTATTACTAACTTTTCATTATGTCCACTTTTTATGCTTTGATTTTGTAACTTGAACAACTATTTCTGAGAGGACAATATGTAATTTATCAACTAGTAATTTTTTAGTGTTTATATTTTTCTTCAAAATTATGTATTATCACTACTATTTTCCTGTTTTGTCTTCTTTCTTTCTTTTTTTCTTTAAAGCCATTCATTTAAAAAAAAAGAAAGACAATAGAATCTGATTGATACAGATATGTCAAGAAATAGAAACTTACGTGTGCTATTTAAAGAAAACTGTACTATTCAAAGTTATGCATATTACTTAAAGTAGGAAAGAACACCAGGTGATGGACATGGTGGATTGCCTTGCTTAATATTTATATACTTTTTGTAATCCCTTACATTGCAGTGAACAACTTAAATCTGCATTTCCCTGATTTCCATATGTTAGGATTATGAATGAGTTTTAGGATCTACTACATAGGCATCCTCACAGTTATGTGATTATGGAAGCAAGTAAGAGAGAGTAAACAACATCTGTTTTCTGGTAGAGATCACAGTAAAACCAGTGTGTCCCTGAAGAATACTAGCCATGATGGGAATGGCAGCTTTCTTGATTGTGACAAAGTGATTGCTATGGCACAGATTCCTGGTTTAATATTTTCCATAGACATCACCACAGGTTGATCAACCCTGGTCATGAGCAAGGCACAACCAACAGTCCTAAGAGAATGGCACCTTGCCTAATACCCTACCTAAAACTTCACAAACCATCGAATTATCTGGAAGTAAATGTCTTTCCACTGATACTGGCCAAGGTGATTTCTCTTGTATTTTAGCACATGCTTTCTCTTTCTCACAAACACACACACACAAACACACACACACACACACACACACACACCCTACAAAGCAAAAGACGGTAACAAAGAAAAATATAAAATAAAATAATACATTTCAATTAAACACAGTAATTGTAAAACAGAGACAGATGGGATAAATTCATGTTTTAGCACATGAAAACACATTGCCTTGCGCATGTGTATACATGTATAGATAGAAAGAGAGAGGAAGAGAGACTGAGAAATACTCATAGAAAGGTGGCTTGAAAAGAATAGTTAAAGGCATATCTTGAGAGATAAAAGCAAGGAGGAATCAGTACAGTTGTTAAGAACACATGTATTAAGTTAATGTAAGTGGAATAAAAATTTTATGAATGGAAAAATAAGAAGTTAAATTTTATTGTAAAACATAAGTAAATTGGACAAACAGAACCATTTCTAAATGATACAAACTGAATGCCACAATGAATATTTAAGTATCAAAACTAATATTGAAGTAATATAGAACTAAAAACATAAATATTAAAAATTACTCCCAATACAAGAAGCTAAGTTTTAAGTCATATTCTGACTGTAGTCTCATGTGAAATACACAGTCACTGGACCAAATTTACCACATTATTTTTCTCTTTTCATGAATAAAGTATAATTTATCAGCTTTTCTGTTATTGGTATCAGATTATTTTAGGGACTTTTTAAGAATTCACTCAAAAATGAGTAACATCTATTATCCATCTATCTTTAGAAGTAAGAACTGTGTATACAGTAAGAAGATTTTATTACTATACATAATATAATTCATAAGAAGAAGGAAATATGTTAGAATTGAACCCAGGAAACAAATGACTTAGTTGAATTAAACAGTAGGGGGCAGAAACAAGCTTAGATCTGGTTTCCTCCTGAACAAGAACTCCCTCTGGGAACTTTTGACATCACGGTATCAAGGGGCAAACTCCAGAGCTGAGATGAATGCTCTAACAAGTCAGTTATGCTACCGTATTTACAAACTGTAACATGCACATAGTTTCTTGGTGAGGAAGCCATTCAAAGAGATGCAGAAAGCTTTCTGTAAACAATTTTAGACTCATGTAATCACAACACAATATGTAACAGTTGTGCCCATTGAATTTAATTTGAGAAAAGAGCGATACTACATGGAAGTCAGTAGACCACTTATGACTGAAAGATTTCTACCCAAAGTTCCTTCAAGAGAAGCTTTCCTAAAAACTGAGATAACTTATAGTAAAATGAAACAAATTAGCATATGTATTAAATATTTTTGAAACAATAGAATAATTTGAGGAAGTATTTGGACTTTTCCCTACTTCCTGTTTATCTTCAATTTTGCTTTTTTGTACTTATTTTGTGTATGAAGATAATGATAGTGTATTAAGTATTGGTATTCTCTTCTTGTTTTGTTATAAAATTTTATTTTTCAAACAATAAAGACAAGTTCTTCTGATCTAGTTTTTGGGCCTCACAGAGTTCTTGTGTGACAGAAAAATATTAATTAAAATACATACTATTTGTTTTGTTGTTGGTGGCAACAGCTAGTGATCCCTGGCCTGCTGTCTCTGAAAACATCCATTTCCTTTTATCATCCACATTCTCACTAAATGGTAAGAAATCTTATAAGAAAGCACACATTTAAAATTAAACATAAAAACTGTTAAGAAAACTCACTGTTCCCTACTTTCAAATATGGAAAAAAGGTAAATTGCAAATTGCACAGGTTTTGAGACTCTCAGTGCTGAAATAAAGCAGCCTTACTCAAAAGAAAAATGTTTTGATGACTTTTTTTAAGCTCCTTTTTTCCTCTAGGCAATGGACAATAGTTCATAAATGTTAGCTCATTAATTATTATATCTCCATGGTCTATATTTGATGAAACTAGTATCTTCCACAATTTTATACAGAAAGATGGGACAAAAACATTTCTTTTCTACAAGGAAAACTGTCTTAACCATACTATGACCTCTGAGGGAAATGATATGCCTCTGGATCCTTAAGAAACAAAAACAGAACACTTTTTTTTTTTTTTCCTCCAGAGACTAAGATACCAGAAGTGGAAACAGATGTGACCTTTACCCTGAGTCCTGCAGCCTACTGACTAGAAAATTCTATACAGGCAGTTTCAGAGAGAAGATGGAGTTAGAAGATATTTTAGGAGGCTCCAAGAAAAGTTGTGAGCAGAAGCTCTTGAATCCAGGGGGGCAAGAGTGGGACGAAGACATGTAAAACAGTGAGTGTTAAATCAGGAAGTTATTGGCGGTCCTTCCTGGATGACTGAGGAGTCATTGCTTGTGTGCTGATGCTAAGCCGTGGGACTTGTTGCTTGAATGGGGTAAAAATGTCTCAGGGGCCACACCAGACTCAATAGGAAGAACAATGGGTATCTTTGGAGCAAGAGAGTGGAATCAGCACACGTGAACTGCCCTTGATTTTCCCAACAACTTACTTTGGAAGAAAAGTGAAGGAGCTTGCTAGTAAAATGTGTGTTTTCTGCTACCCAGTCTACCACTCTTCCAAATCATCAATTTGAATGAAAGAACCCTATATTTAGTAACATAATAGGTTAACTAGATTTTATAGCCTATAGAGTCATACTAAGGAAAGCTATCTAATAACATTAATTCTCAACTGACTGGCTCCAGAGATATTTTGGGGTGTTAATAAAGTGCACTTCTGTGTGTGTCTGGGAGGATCATGAAGGCACAACTTTGAGTTCTGCTTCTTGTCCCTGGCCGTTTTCTCTCTCGCGCCGTTCTCCTCTGTTTCCTGACCATCACGAGGTGAGAGGTGTTCCTCTGTTAAGCTTTCTGGCATGGTGTTCCCGCTTTGGACCCAGGTGAGTATGGACTGAATTCCTTGATACCATGAGGCGAATAAACCATTTTCTCCTTTAAGTCATGGATGTTGGGTATTTGGTCCCAGCAACAGGAAAACTGACCATTATAATGGGCATGCTTTCTGCTTTCATGAAATTATAGTCCAGTGTGAGAAGCAGATATAAACAAACTGATGGCATATTTGTCTATAACTTTTTTGATGCCTATCAATGAAGACATTTTTCCAAGTTCAGATTTAAAAGAGATGCTGTAATTCTAAAGAAATACTTAAATATGGCTTAATATTAAACTTTGAATATATATGTGTATATAAAGAAAAAAAGATATGATATAAACCAGAGTAACTCAGACAGAATTTTCTTAAGTGGACATGTATAGTAAAGGAAAAGTGATTTCTACCTAACAATCATTGTACTGTAATATTATAACACTTTGCGATCACTATGAGGGATATTAAAGCCCAGGATGAAATCAGACTTGAGAAGAATGACAGAGAGCTAAAAGAACTTCATTTCAGCTATACTTTGAGCATAGAGAATAAAAAGTAGTAGCCTTGGTGTTTTCTGAACAGATGGGCCAGTGCTAGCAGATGATAAGGAGAGAACAAAGCAATTCCACTTTTCTCCACCTAAAAGGAAAAATTCAAACCGAAAACCATAAACCATGCAAAAAAGAATGAAAAATGGTGTAATAAAATGTCAAGACCATGTAGATATTTGAGGTGGATTTATATCTCTAAACCAATTACATTTCAGATATTGACTACTAGCAGTATTTAAGTAATTGTGCCAAATGGATTAATGAGATATAACAATATGAACAAGTGTAATCTATTGCTACACATATTTTGAAAGGAGAAAGGAAATTTAAAAAAATAACTCATTTCAACACTAAGCAAAATCCTGAAGTAGTTTATCAAGGACTATCTAGAAAGATTGTGGGTATTAGGAATATTAGTCATTGGGACATGAATCTTAGTTTAGCAATAAACAAATTATATCTAAGTACATTATTTTTTCACATAGGTAACAGTGAATTGGACAAAGACTGCATTATATTTGTTAACTACAGAAAATAAGGAAATATTGAAACAAGGAAGGACAGAAAGAAAGAGGAAAGGGGAAAGAGGAACTAAACCTATTGTATGTGGCATCAAAAAGTGTAAAACTGATTTATAGACATTACTATGTGGGATAATGGATAAATCGAGACGGAAACGGGACTTAAGCTTTGTTTCATCACCAGGTGTTGCACCAGGCTATTATGAACATCACTTTGATCAGCTCCTCAACTTTAAAAGGTAGGGCTTTTAGCTCCTTTTCATAGCTGAGTGATTTGAATCTTTGAAAAATTTCCATATGTACTCATTTACACTTACACGGTGGGATGGGACCCAGCTTAATAGTCATAAATCTCCAAGTCCTAAGTCCGAGAATTCTGTGCCTCAGAGAAAGAGGGTCTTCCCACCCCAAGACAGCCATCAGTGGAGTGGTCTGTTCTCTAAAGAAGGACTCACTGGGAGCATTCTGTATGGAAGATCCCTTTTGAATGAAGAGGGTCTGGAAAAATCAGGTAAGGAGCAGAATCAAAATCCATGAAAGAATTCTTCCACTTCTCAAATACTAAATTTTTCCATGATTTGGCCTTTATTATATCTTTTTAGTTTCTTTGCTGTCATAACCTTTTCAGAATATTTATATTTTCAGTGTCAGCTTGTTAACTAAAAGAAGCAATAAAATTTTGGTAGAGATATTTTGAGGAAGGAAAGTTTCATCATCACATTACACCACGTAGGCAGCTGCCTACGTTGCTTTTGTTGAGAAAAGCATGCTTTGATTCCAGTTCTGCTATACTTCTCACTGTGACTAATGGCAACTGGCTACATGTCTATTTATGTATTTTCCTCATCACATTTGCTAGTAACTCTTCAAAAATAAAGATAAACTAATAATTTAATTTGCAGTTTTAAAACGAAGTCTTAGTCCACAATAGATTTTTATCTTCCTTGCATATTGAATATGTAATATGCAAGTATATACTATTTATCTCACAATTAGTTTATAGTAAATCAGAAAATGCATAGCTAAATATTGGAGCACAACAAAATAAAATACCAGAATTTTCTAAAAGAAAAAAGAAAAAGTCAATAAAATTTATGTTCCCATTACTGGTATGACTTAAAAAGACTTCATTTTAAAAATTAACTAGAAAATTATATTTCTTGCCTTATTTTTGTAGTAAAATAATTATTAATGTCAAAATGAATTCCATATATTTGCCTTTGCTTTCACCCCAAATCATTATCTTTCCTCTTTTATGTTAATTATACCTGTCTAAACCCTACTATGTTTTTGCAGTTACTCTAATCCTTTGTTTCATACTTAGAAGCTTTAATGAATATACCACTGGAGAAAATATTTCTAGGCAGCAGCAAAGTCTAATTTTTTTTTATTTAAAGAGAAAAAAAACAGGAAAAAGGTAGAAATGCTACAGAATTTCAAGAAAAGAAGATAAATAGTAAGAAATCACTAGTTGATACATTACATATTGTTCTTTAAGAACTAGTTATTCAAGTTACAGAATTAAAACACACAAAATGGACACTAAAGCAGTGAGAGTGCAAACAGATCTGTTCAAGAATCCAACAAGAACCTAGAAATATGGTCATCAATCCCACACATCTAAACATACATGCAGCTATATCTTTTATAGCACTTCCTATTTCCTATTTTTTTACAATAGCAATTAAACATTTAAAAAATTTTATTTAAAGAGAAAAAAAACAAAACAGAAAAAAGGGTAGCAACAATATGGAATTGTACAAGAAAGAAAGAAAAAGGAGAATGAGGAAAAGCCCCACTAAGAAATCAGTAATTTATAAATTATGTACTGTCATCCTGGATGTAGTTGTTCAAATTACAAAGTTAAAGGGTACATAGTAAATATTCAAACAGTCAGACTACAAACAGTTTTGCTCAAAGATCCAACAAAGATTCAGCAATATGGTCATCTATCTTACACACTCAAACATACATGCAGTTATATCCCTTAGAAGTGCATACATTTTTTCTTCTTTCTGAAAGGCCCAAAAGATGAGAAAGGGAACAGGACTTTTGGGTAAAATATAACAGTGAGGCTATCAAAACTCAGTGAACAAAACTAGATCCATTGTCACCGGCATTAAAAGGGTAAGCAAGCTGGTGTGGATCAGAAAGTAACCACAGAGAAGAACCATGGTAGAGGACAAGTGGTGTCTCTTTGTAAAGAATTAGAGTGAGATGAGTGAGGTTAGTGATATAGCTGCTGGGGGAAAGACAAAAAGTAAATCAATGACACAGTTCTTTGCCCACTTAATGGAGACTCAGAGCCAGCAGGGAGATGAAATGAGAGAAGACAAGGAAGATTGTTTTTAGAGTGAGAAGGCACCAGTTCCGTACATGTAGTGAATGGGTAGTGAGCTTTATGATTCCAGAAGACTGAACATTTCTAAGGACCATCAATAGTGAGACCTGAAGCCAAGGCAAAGGTAAACTTTATGTGTCTGGAGGGTGAAGGGGTGAGGTGGGAAGGTGTCAGGAGGGAAGCATCAGCTTTACAGTCAGAGTTGAGACCAAAATTAAATGTACTCCAAATTACCCTTGGAAATCCTTCAGACTACAAATTATATACAGTGTCTTTCATACACTATGAATCTGACACCCACTAAGCTAGATTAAAAGATATGAACAAAACGTTCATCAATTTGAGTCAGACAAGCACGTACTTGCTTGTTTCTTGGATTTGCTCAATCCATTTTAACTTTCTGTAGCTTTAAAATATGGTAATTGAGTTGTTGGTTGTTAAAGCAATTTAAGGTGATTATGGAGATGCATCTCTCCTTGTATTGAAAACTTTAATTCCAAATTCAGTATGTTCCATGTGGCACCACATCAATGTCAGGACTGGTTCAGAGACAAATGTGTTAGTGTACTTGGGAGCTGACAGGGGTGCTGTCTTTAAGGAAACATGTCAGGATAAATAAACATGTGGATACTAGATCAAATTGGTGGTGATGAAACTTGGTCCATAATCTTTTTTTTGCAAAAGGTACAGGTTTTCGTGGTTATGGCAAAAGCTACCCTAATCATAAAATTTCTGTGTACTATTCATAATATGTATTATTTTAGAGATATTTGTTCAGCAGGGAGTATGCCATATCTTTCTTTCTTATTATAAGCATAAATAAGAATAAGACTCTAATGTAATAATAATAATGACAGTAATAATAATAGTAGGTTAATACACATACCCAAGCATTCATAGTCCACATAGCTGTAGAGATGTGATGTAAGTAAAAAA
>PVLA01017150.1:0-18277 GCA_004027455.1 Hydrochoerus hydrochaeris
ACCAAAGTAAATCTACATCCGGACATATAATAATCGAGATCTCAGAAATTCAGAGCAAGAACAATATTAAAGCTGTTAGAGAAAAGAAACAGATCACCTATAAAGGAAAACAAATTAGAATCATAGCAGACTTGTCAACACAAACAATTAAGTCAAGAAGAGTTTGGAGTGAAGTGTTTCAAACCCTGAAAGAAAACAACTTCCAACCCAGATTGATATACCTTGAAAAACTATCTTTCAAAACTGATGGAAAAATAAGATGCTTCCATGGTAAACAACAACTGAAGGAACTCATGAATAGCAAACCAACCCTACAAAGACTGCCAAAGGACATTCTAGAGAGAGATAAAGATGACCATGTTTCTGGGAACAGCAGCAGAGGAGGATAGCCAATAAGACAGGCAATTGAATGAAGGGGAAAAGTGGAGGGACAACAGCAGGAGGATATCAAGGCAGAGACAAACCAATGTATGCTGGCTGTAACCATTTTATGTAGATGGCCTCAGGTCAGCAATAAAGAGAAACACAGGGAGAGTGGATTAAGAAATAAGACCCATTGATATACTGTATACAAGAAGCACATTTAACTGAAAAAGAAATTCATAGACTGAAAATTAAAGGAGAGAAAACAATTGTTCCTTGTGTCAGGACACTAGAAAAAAAGCAAGAGTAACTTGCCCATCAACCACAGAATGGATAAGAAAGATATGGTATTTTCATGGAGTGGAAAGCTACCCAGCTATAAAGTAGTATAATCTTAAGGCTCTCATGATATTTTCATGGAGTGGAAAGCTACCCAGATATAAAGTAGTATAATCTTAAGGCTCTCATGGTATTTTCATGGAGTGGAAAGCTACCCAGATATAAAGTAGTATAATCTCAAGGCTCTCAAGGCAATTGGAGATCATTTTCATGGGTGAAATAGTTTAAGCTGATACTTATGAACCCTAGCATAAGAAACAGAAGGAGTTAATAGGATCCAAAAGCAAAACAGTTATTGTAAGACTGATAGGGGAGGAAACACTTGGGAGAGAAAGTTGGTAACTACTTTTAATTTCTTGTTGCCCTGTCTTGAACTCTTCTTTTCACAACATTTTTAGTTTTGGCTTTGTTCTGTCTTATATTGTTAAATTTTACTCTGTCAGGTTGTATAGGCAGCTCTTTTGAACATAATGGTATATATTATTGCAATCATGATTGGTTTCTTATTATATTGCTTTGAAGTCTTCAAAGTTTTCATTTGTTTGTTTAGTTTGTTTTATTCAGTCTTGTTTTTTTTTTATTTTATTATGTATGATGGTATGAACAGCAATTTTGAAGAAAATGAGACATTATCATAGCCATTGCTGATTTCTTATCATCTTGTATTTTGTTGTTCTGTTTTGATTGGTTCTATTCTTTGTGTGTTATTTGAATTTATTATGCATGATGGTATGGACAAATTTTGAGTAAAGTGAGATATTATAGTAGCAATTTTTTATTTCCTATTATCAGGTTTTGAAGTCCTGTAATGATTTCATTCTTTACATTGGTTTTATATTATTTTGTTATGTTTGATATTATTGTGTGTGAAGGTATCATCAACTATTTTGAAGAAAACAAGAGACATTAAGGTAGCCACTGTTGATGTCCTGTTGTCTTGTTGTAAAGTCCTGTGTTGCTTGAATTGTTCTGTTCTGATTTTCTTTGTACTGTTTTTTTTCTTTTGTTTTATTGTTTTTAAAATAAAAAATAAAAATCAAAGTATACTAAAAGATACACTAGAAACAGATAAAGATAACTACAGTTCTCAGAACACCAGCAGAAGAAAACCACTAAAATATGCAAACAAACAGAAAAAGTAGAAAGCCAACAACAGAAAGATAAAACAACAGGGATAAGTCAGTATATCCCAGATATATCCATTAATATAAATGGTCTCAATTTACCAATAAAAAGCAACAGAATGGTAGGTGAGTTAAGTAATAAAATCCAACAATATGCTGCATACAAGAAACACATTCAACTCAAATGGAAATTCATAAACTAAAAGTGAAAGGAGGAAAATAATATGCCATGAGAGAGAAATCAAGAAAAAAACAGGCATAGCTATTCTGTTTGCAGAAAATGTGCACTTCAAAACAAGAATTATCAAAAGAGATAAAGAAGGTCAATGCATACTTGTAAGGGGAAAATTTGAAGAGGAAGAGATTATAATCATAAACATATATGCACCATTCATGGGGGCACCCAACTATATAAGACAAATCTTAAGAGGCATGAAAAACCAAATAAGCAATAATACAGTTATAACGGGGACCTTAACAAAACATTGTCACAAAGAGAGAGATTTGCTAAACAAAAATCAGCAAAGAAATACTAAAATACAAACAAGTTCAGAAAACACCTAGTAGATCTGTACAGAGTGTTCCACCCAACATCAGAATACACATTTTCCTTAGCTGTACATGGGTCATTCTCTAAATATACAAGCCCACAGAACATGTTTAAGTAAAAGCAAAGGAACTGAAATAATCTCATGCATATTATCTGTTCATAGTGCAATAAAATTGGAAAGAACAACATAAACACATATAAATAAAATACTACTCTCCTGACCAACTAATTGGTCAAAGGACAATTTACAGAAGAAATAAAACAATATCTACAATCAAACCACAATGCAAATACAGCTCACTGGAACCTTTGGGACACAAAAGAAACAATCCTCAGAAGAAAACTTGGAGCAATAAAATCCCACATCATGAAAGTGGAGCAATCATATATAACCAACCTAAAGCTGTACCTCAGACTTCTAGAAAGCAAAAAGAAAGTGAAACCCAAAGCCCAAAGAAGGGAGGAAATTTTAAAGAACAGAGCAGCAATCAATGCAATTGAAACTAAGAAAACAATATAAAAAACTAATGAATTGAAGAGTTGGTTGTTTGAAAGAATAAATTAAATTAATAACCCCTAGACAACCTTACCAAAAATAAGAAAGAAAAACACTCAAATCCGAGCCATAAGAAATGAACATGATAAAATAATTACAGATCCTGTGGAAAATCAGATCATCAAAAAACTTTACTCTCATAGGTTGGATAACACACAAAAAATGGACAGATTCCTAGAAACATATGAATTATCAAAACTGGATTAAGAATATGTAAATCTGCCAAAAAAAAACAATTTCAGTTAATGAAATTAAAAATATAATTAGAATCATACCAACACAGCCAAAAAAATTCCTAGGTACTTACAGGTTCACTGCTGAATTCTACAAGAAATTTAGGTAAGTCCTAATGCCAACACTCCTCAAATTCTTCAAGGAAATTTAAAGGGAAGCAAGCCTCCCTAACTCATTCCTGGAAGCAAGTATTACTCTAATACCAAAAGCAGAGAAAGACAAAAAACAAAAAAGAGAATTACAGTCCAATTAACGAACATAGAGGCAAAAAACCTCAACATAATATTGAAAATAGAATGCGGCACATCATCAAGAAGACTATATGCTATGATGAAATGAGATTCATCCCAGGAATGCAGGGGTGGTAAAAATATGCAAATGAGTATGTGTAGTACACCATAATAACAGAGCCAAAGGCAAGAATAACATGATCAGCTCAGTAGATGCAGCAAATGATTTTGACAAAATCCAGCACTCATTCATGATAAAAACCTCACAGAAAATTAGAAAAATGTTTTCTACCTCAATCTATAAAAGTCGGCTAATATGAATCAATAGCCAACATCTTCTTGAAGAGACAAAAACTGAAAACTTTCAACATAAAATGAGGAACAGGACAAGAATGTGCATTACCACCACTCCCATTTAATAGAGTTCTGGAAACATTAGCCAGAGCAATTAAACAAAAGGGAGAAATAAAAAGAATAATGATAACAAGGAAGAAATTAAATTATCATTATTTGTAGATGATATGATACTCCATATAGAAGACCTCCAAAACCCCATTGAAAGACTTCTTGATGTAATAACCAAATTTAGTACTGTAGGTGGATACAAAGTCAACACTCAAAAAATCAATACCATTCTCTACAAAAACAAAAAACTCACTGAAAGAAATATAAATGAAACCACATCCTTTAATGTAGCATCCAAAAAGTGAAACATTTAGGAATCAATCTAACAAAGGAAAGAAGAGATCTATACATTGAAAATTACAGTACTCTGAAAAAAGAAATCAAAGAAGATTTCAGAAACAGGAAAGACATTTCTTGTTCATGGATGAGGAAAAGAAACATTGTGATAATGACCTTTCTCCCAAAATTGTTGTACAGGATGTAATGCAATTCCAGGCCAAATATTATTTGTATATCTCACCAATATAGAGAAATTGTTCTTAAAATTTTTCTGGAACCAGAAGAGACCTACAATAGCAAAAGCAATTCTGGGTAACAAATACAGGGCAAGAGACATCACAGTCCCTGACTTGAAATTATACTGCAAAGCTCTGTGAGAAAATCAGCATCATACAGTAATAAAAACAGACCTGAAGATCAATAGAATATATGAAAAGATACATTCACAACTACAAACACACTCAGCCACCTCAACTTTAAAAAAGGAGCCAAGCACCTTCACTGGAAAAAAAAAAACTCTGCAATAAGTGGTGCTGGAAAAACTGGCTTTCCATATTCTGAAAACTAAAACTAGACTCATGTCTATCACAATGCACTAAACTAAATTTGAAATGGATGAAAGATCTAAATATTAAAACAGAAATACTAAGTCTGCTAGAAGACAAAGTGGTATAAATATTGAAGATCTAGGGGTAGGCAGAAATTTCATAAACAAAAATCAAATTCCATGGGAAATATTTCCCTGAATCAAAAACTGGGATTTTGCCTTATTAAAAAGTTTGTGTATGTCAAAAGAAATCTCCAACAGAGTAAAAAGAAAATTCATGAATTGGGAAAATATCTTAGCTAACTATTGCTTCTCAGCCTTTTGGCTAAGATCAAGTGTAGCCAACTGTCCCATAGATAAAGGGCTTCTATCTTGAATATATAAAGAATTTAACAAAATCAGGAAGCCCAAATTCAAACACCCAATCAAAAAATTGGCATCTGAAATGAATAGACACTTCTCATCTGAAAAAATAAAAATGGAAGATAAATATATAAAACAATGTTCAACATCGTTGGTCATTCAAGAAATGCAAATTAAAAAAAAACACTGAGATTCCACCTCACTCCAGAAAGAATGGTCAAGGTCAATAAACCAACCAGTAACAAATGCTACAGGGGCTTTGAAGAAAAAGGAACTGTTCTCCACTTTTAGTTTGGGTTTAGACTGATGAAAGTCGTCAGTGTGGAGACTCTTCAAAAAAGCTAGGTTTAGAGGTAATATTTGACCCAACTATCCTGTTCTGGACATTTTCCCCCCAAAATTGAAAATGTCAAACCTTAGTGATATGTGTGCACCAATGTTTCTAGTAGCACAGTTTGTAATAGCCAAAACTTGTAATCAACATAAGTGCTCATCAACTGAGGAATGGATAAAAAAGATGTGGAATTTTATACAATGGAGTACTACTTCGGTATAAAAAAGATTATGAAGAGATTTTATAGGTAAATGGACACAACTTGAGTCCATACTCATAAGTGAACTAGATCATACTTAAAAGTGTAAATACTGTATTGTCTCCTTAGTGTAAGAAACTGAAAAAGCAAATATGATCCAAAATGTACAGTAAATATTTTGTAAGTGTAAGTGATTGTTGAAAGAGAAAATGTAAATGGTAAATGGGCAAAAAGGAAGAAAAAAGAAAAAAGACATAAATTTGTGTGTGTGTATATATATATATATATATATATATATATATATACCATACTATTTATTGTGTTAGTACTTGGAAATGAACAGTTAATACTCATATGATTAGATCGATTTTACACCTCTCAATCTGGTAATCTAAGCTACAATTCAGAAGGTAACAATATGCAATATTACAGCCATTTGTAAATTCTTTTTTTTCTACATACAATTTTCCTTAATAATATCTTTTTTTATTTTAAGAGATAAAAGAAAATTTTAAAAAGACAAAATAGAAAAAAACAAGAAGAATACAGAGTTCAAAAAAATTAACATCATAAAATCGCTAGTTCATTCATTACATATAGTTAACAATATTTGTTAAAGTTATAAAGTCAAAGCATAAAAAGTGGCTAGACAGGGGCACGCCCTGCCACCTGGAACTCAGCACAAGCCCACCTCAGGGCAAGGCTGCCCCCAAACACCACCAAGGGCCCACCCTGCCACTGGAACTCAGTGCAAGCCCAGCTCAGGGGCAAGCTGCCCCCAACAACCACCAAGGGCCCACCCTGCCACCAAAACTCAGCACAAGCACACCTCGGGGTGAGCTGCACTGAACCTCCCCCGAGGGCTGGCCCTGCCACCGGGAACATCAGAAGATCTCAGCGTGCTCCAGTTAGTGTGAAAAAATTTGGAACTTTGATCCCAGGTGGCAAACCTTGGACTATAGCAGATTGACAGTATCAGTATGGAGAGTATGCCCCTAAAATAGAGGTGTACAGGGGATAAATAGGGCCAGTAGTAAACCCCCTCCAACTAACTGTAAGACTTTAATGTGTCTGAAAAGAGTGTGTGTGATCCTCTCCTAGACATAGAAAACACCAGACAGAGTGAAAATGACAAAATGAAAAAAGAAAAATGCAGTCTCAAATGTATAGTTCACCAGAAGCAAGTATAGGAGAAATTGAAATAGAGGACCCCAAAAGTTAGGACACAGGGAATTTCTAAAATTATAGGGAGTGAAATAAAAAAACTGCATCAGGCTATAGAGGAAATCAAATTAGAAGTACGCTCCCATGTAAAGATAGAAATAACAAATTTAGTAAAAGAGTTGTTGAATGCAGCTAAAAAAGAAAAAGAGAAAAAAGTACCTGAGCATGGGAAACTGATTGGAACTTTGAATGAATATAAAAAACAAGCAGAATTCATGAAACAAACTGAAAGAAACATCCAAGAAACAAAAAATTCTATCGAAAGTGTGCAAAATCGCCTAAAGGAAGCTGAGGATAGGATTTCAGACCTTGAGGACAGGATCACACTTAATGATCAGGAAAGGATAGAACTTTTAAAAATAACAAAGCAGCATGAAATGACAATCCAGAAGCTTCATGATGATGCCAAGAGCAACAATATAAGACTAATGGGCATTAGTGAAGATACAGGATTCCAGGCAAATGACATATGTAAAGTATTTACAGAAATAATAGCAGAAAATTTCCCAAACATGGGGAAAGAATCTGATATGCAGATAAGTGAGGCATATAGAACACCAAACAGTCACAACCAGCATAAATCCACACCTAGACACATAATAATTAAGATCTCAGACATACAGCATAAAAACAGAATATTAAAAGCTGTCAGAGAAAAGATACAACTCACTTGTCAAGGAAAGCCCATAGAATCACAGCAGACTTATCAGCACAAACCCTCAAGTCAAGAAGAGCTTGGAGTGAGGTATTTCAAGCCCTGAAAGAAAACAACCTTCAACCCAGACTCATGGACCAAGCAAAACTTAAATTCAAATTTAATGGAGAAACAAGATACTTCCATGGCAAAAAAACAAATGAAGAAATTGATGTCCACAAAACCAACCCTAGAAAGAGTACTGAAAGACATACTAGACAGAGATAAAAATGACCACAATCCCCAAAACAACAACAGAAAGAAACCATTAGGTTTCTTCTGTTTCCAAATGAATTTTAGGAGTGTTTTCTCTAGATCTGTGAGGCATGTCAATGGTATTTTGATTGGGATTGCATTAAATCTGTGTAACGGTTTTGGGAGTATGGCAATATTCACAATGTTGGTTCTTCCTAACCAAAAGCAAGGATTGTCCTCCCATTTACTAATATTCTCTTCAATCTCCTTTTTCAGCATAGTATAATTTTCACCATATAGGTCTTTTATATTTTTAGTTAGGTTGATTCCTAAGTATTTCATTTTTTTTACATGTTATTGTAAAGGGTGATATTTCCATAATTTCTCTCTCAGTAAGTTTTTTGTTTGTGTACGGAAATGCTATTTATTTTTGAGCATTGAATTTGTATCCAGCTACACTAATGAACTTGTTTATTACCTCCAGCAGTCTTTTAATGGAATTTTTTGGGTATTCTATATAGAGTATCATGTCATCTGCAAATAGTGATAATTTAACTTCTTCCTTTCCTATCTTTACTCCTTTTATTTCTCTCTCTTGTCTGATTGCTCTGGCTAGCATTTCCAGACCTATGTTGAAAAGGAGTGATCATAGTGGACATCCTTGTCTTGTTCCTGATTTTAAAGTGAAAGTTTTCAGTTTTTGTCCATTTATTATAATGTTGGTTGTTGGTTTGTCATAGTTGGCCTTTATAAGGTTGAGGTAGATGCCATGTGTCCCGAGTTTCTGAAAGATTTTTATCATGAACATGTGTTGGACTTAGTCAAAAGATTTTCCTGCATCTACTGGGATGAACATGTGATTTTTGTTTTTTGGCTCTGTTGATGTGCTGTATTACATTTATTGATTTGTGTATGTTAAACTATCCCTGCATTCCTGGAATGAAGCCCACTTGGTTATGATGTATAATCTTCTTGATGATTTGCTGCATTCTATTTGCCAGTATTTTGTTGAGAATCTTTGCATCAATGTTCATAAGTGAGACTGGCCTATAGTTCTCTTTTTTGGTTGGATCTTTCTCTGATTTTGGTATCAGAGTAATACTTGCTTCCAGGAATGATTTAGGGAGGATTGCATTTTTCTCAATTTCATTGAAGAGTTTAAGGAGTACTGGCATCAACTTTTCTCTAAATTTCTTGTAGAATTCAGGTGTGAATCCATCTAGACCTGGGCTTTTCTTTGTTGCTAAGTTTTTAATTATGTGTTCAATTTCAATAGCTGATATTGGGTTGTTCAAAACTGCTATATCTTCTAGGCAATTCTAGGCAACAAAAGGAAGGCAGGAGTATCTCAAAATCTGACTTGTAACAGTACTACAAAGCCACAGTGATAAAATCAGCTTGATACTGGCAAAGAAATAGACCTGAAGATAAATGGAACAGATTAGAAGATGCAGGCACAACTACAAAGACACTTAGTCACCTGATACTTGATAAAGGGGCTAAATATGTCCACTGGAAGAAGGATAGTCTCTTTAATAAATGGTGTTGTAAAAACTGACTCTCTACATGCTGAAGACTGAAACTAGATGAATGCATATTACCACACACAAAACTAAAGTCTAAATGGATCAAAGACTTCAACATTAAAATAGAATGACCAAACCTACTTGAAGACAAGGTAGGTAGAAGTCTTGGAGACATAGGGATAGGTGAGAATTCATGAACAAAATGCAAACTGCATGGGAAAAACTTCAAAGAATCAAAAAATGGGATCTCACATTATTGAAAAGTTTCTGCACTTCAAAGGCAATCACCAACAGAGTGAAAAGAAAACCAACAGAGTGGGAAAGAATTTTAACCAGCCACCCGTTCAGACAAAGGACTTGTGTCCAGAATATATAATGAATTGAAAAACATCAATCCCCCCAAATTCAAAGACCCTCTCCAAAAATGGGCATCTGAGATGAACACACACATCTCAGAGAAAGATATACAAATGACAAATAAATACATGAAGAAATGTTCACCATCACTTGTCATTGGAGAAATGCAAATTAAAACAGCATTGAGATTCCACCTTACTCTGGAAAGAATAGCTGCCATCAAGAAATCAACTGATAACAAATGATGGTGAGGATGTGAGGAAAAAGGAACACTTACTCCACTGTTGGTGGGAATGAAGACTGGTGCAACCATTATGGAAATCCATATGGAGAATTCTCAGAAGAGTAGGATTGCAAGCCCCATTCAATCCTGCTATCCCCCTCCTGGGTATTTTCCCCAAAGAACTGAAAAGTTCATAGCTGCACAATTTGTGATAGCTAAATCCTGGAAACAACCATGATCCCCATCAACTGCAGAGTGAATGTAAAAGATGTGGCATTTTTATACAATGGAATATTACTCAGCTATAAAAAGGATGATCTTGAGGCCTTCATAGGTAAATGCAGACAACTTGAGACTATCCTCATTAGTGAAATAAATAAGAATCATATTTATAAATATCATATTGTGTCTCTACTGTAAAAAGTAAATAAAAACTGCAAGAGTAATAAAACCAAAATGTGTAGTTGCTATTGCAAAAAAGAGAGGAAAAGAAAGTGCTCTAAGGGATATAACTGCATGTATGTTTGAGTGTGTAAAATAGATAACCATATTGCTGAATTTTTGTTGGATCTTTGAGCAGAGCTGTTTGTAGTCTGACTGTTTGAATATTTATTATGTATCCTTTAACTTTGTCACTTGAACAACTACCATCCAGGATGACAGTATGTAATTTATAAATTACTGATTTCTTAGTGGGGCTTTTTCTCATTCTCATTTTTCTTTCTTTCTTTTAGAATTCTGTATTGTTGCTATGCTTTTTTCTGTATTTTTTCTCTTCTCTTTAAATAAAATTTTAAAAATGTAAAAAAAAGTGGCTAGACACTCAAACATTGGCAGTAAAAGCTCTTCTGTTCAATGTTCTAGCAAAAGCTCTGTAATACGGTCATCTGTTTACACACTCTATGTACCATCCCAATACTTAGCTTGTTTTGAAAATGTATACTGTTATTGTTTTAGGTTTCTTATTGTTGTTTGTCGCTTGCTTTCCTTTTTTCTTTTCTGTGCTTTTTTGTCTTAAATAATAAAGTAAAAATTAAACAAAGAAGTATGACTTTTATAAATTTCATTTAAACCTTAAGCACATTACTTCTAAAAACAAACTACATCTTCCCATGAAGAAAGCCCCACCATGAGGATGGAATAGAGCCTCAGCCAGAAGAAGAGCAACTATGTCATCTCATGAATCAGGCTTTGCCATGCTGATCAGAAAATATCTCAGACTAAAGAGGCACCATATATCCCTGTGAAGCAGGATCCACCATGCTAATGCTTAAAAGAGTCAGGAGAGAAACTATGCCTTTCTTTGAGCCAGCTAGTGCTCAGGCTGAAAAGCCAGATAGCATCCCCTACAACACACTGATTTGGAGGACTCATGGTTGGATGATAACAACTGTGGGGAAAGAAATATCTTGTTGCTTATATTGTTTGGTTGACTCTGCAGGCCTGTGTCTGGTGGCCTGTGGATCTACTTGGAAGATGGCAGTGTGAATTGTGGGGATATCTTCCTGTCTTTTGTTTGAAATCCAACGTTTTGTCCCATTTTACTATTTTGCTTTATCCCTGTATCTGGTAACCTGAACAACTATTTTGAAGATAACAATGTGCAGTATTGTTCTCACTGTTTTATTTTATTCGGACTTTTTTATTCAATGTTATGTTTTGATTGGTTTTATTTCATTTTTTTTCTTTGATTTTACTATTTCTGATGGTATAGACACCTATTGTTGAGATAGTAAGATATATTATGGTAGTCTTATTGATTTCCTATTGTCCTTTTTTGAAATTCAGTACCACTTTCTCTTTGATTGGCTTTATTCTATTTTGTTTTGTTGGATTTTATTCTCTTTAAAATAAAATTTATAAAATACAAATGGATTAAGCTCACAGTAATATGTATAGTTAGTATGCTCAGAAAGTCTCATAAGTATGAAACGTTTTCAATGATATTTTTAAACTACAGTCATTTCATATTTATACAACTCAAAACTTACTTATGATGTAGGAAAAAGTTAAAAATAAAGAAGTAAATATAGATATACCACTCTCTTTGCAGTTTTGATCTCATTGAATTGATTCTGACAGTAGGCTGTGAGAGTCCAATGCTATTATATCTATGTCTTTCTGTCGTTTTATGTTTAGAAGTTTTTGTTTTATAAAGTTGAAAGTGTCAATATTCTATACTCTTTTATTTAAAATTTTCATCTCTTTCTGTTGAACTGTTCCTTCTGCCAATTCTCAGTGGCCATTTTAGTCATTTCTCATGAGTTTTGCCATGAAATCTGTTTTATCTGAAATCAAGTATAGCTACTCCTGGTTTGATTTAGGGTCCAGATGCACAGATAGCATCTTTAGTCTCTGAATTTTTTTCTAGATATCTGTATCCTAAAGGCATATATGTTTACATTTGGTTTTGATCTACTCTGCCAGTCTGTCTTTTTTGCATGGTAGTTGAGAACACTGATATTGAGTTATTATTGAATGGATATTACTAAATGTAGACCTTGCATTATTTTTAAATCCTGATCTCTTTCTTTTTTAAAATGCAACAAATACTATGGAGCTTATAGGGAAAAAGGAACATTTCTCCACTGTTGGTGAGAGTGTAAACTGGCACAACCAATATGGAAATCAATATGGAGCTTCTTCAAAATGCTAAAAATAGAAATTCTTTACAAACTAGCTATATCTCTTTTGGGTGTCTTCCCAAAAGTCATAAACACAACAGATTATAGTGGTGCTTGCATAACTATAAATATAACAGCACAACTCACATGAAGCGAATATTGTAAATGATCAAAATGTCTAGCAACAGATGAATGAATGGAGAAAATGTATCTCAGTTGTCGAATTTAATTTGTTCCAAATTTGTGTTTCCATACAAAAATTTCTAGAACTGAACATATTTCCCCTTAAAATTAATTAAAAAACAAATAGTTGGCTCTGAAGCCCCCAAACTATACTTGTACATTCATTTTTAGAGGACTGTAAAAATTATACAATGATTTTTTTTCTTTTCGGTGGTGCTGGGGATCAAACTCAGGGCCCTGTGCATTCAGGGCAACAACTCTACCACTGAAACCCATGCTAACCCAATGATTTCTTTTGTTAACTCTCCCAAAGTTTTCCTCTTCACTTTACTGCTGGTATCATGATTTTTTTGGACACATAGTTGCAATATTTTATGCAAATAAATCACAAAATCACTTTGATAAATATTATAAAATAGTAACAAAATAACTAAGGTTGTCTGGGGGAGACTAGCACATAGACTGAACTGTCACCCTTCTGTTAAGTGACTCAGTCAAATATAGAATTTTAAATTTTGCTTGGTTTCACTTATATTATAAACCCAAAGTACAAAAATTATAAAGCCAAATAAAACATGAACACAAAACAAAGAGGAAGACCTTATGCAGAGGAGAAGGGAATCTGGGGATCTAATGATGGAGGAATGGGAAGTGACAAGAGCAGAAGGGAAACTAAACAGGTTAAAATGTGATATGTATAAGTACTAACTTCCCTTTGTGAATGAACTCACTATGTATCACAAATATATGCTAATTAAAAACATTAAGATACACCAGACAAATTTCAACCAAACACAGTGGAAACCAAAATAATGGATGTGGGCAAAACACAGCTAAATTATTCAAAAATTTGCTAATATTTATGAGATGGGTATGAAAAAACAAACTCAACATGAGACATTTAGAATATATATTGAGTTTCTCATTAATAATGCGTGGAATTTGTCTGACAATGATCATGAGTAGCAAGGATCAACAAATTTCAAAACACTTACATTACAAAATATAGTCTTTGCAAATGAGACATCATGGTAGTCATTGATGATTTCCTATCATTTGTTTTGAAGTCCAATAATGCTTTTATTCTTGGTTTTGATTCATTTTAGTCTGTTTTCAATTATTTGCTTTCAATATATATGAAGGTATGGACAGATATTTTGAAGAAAACAAGAGACATTATGGTAGCAATTATTGATTTTCTAATGTCTAGTTTGGAAAGCCCTTAAGGTTCTCATTGTTTTATTTTGATTTCATTTATACTGTTTCAATTTGTTTTAACTTATTGTGTGTGAAGGTATAGACAACTATTTTTAAAAAAACAAGAGACATTATGGTAGCCACTCTTGATTTCCTACTATCTTGTTCTGAAATTCTGTGTTATTTGCATTGTTTTGCTCTGCTCTACTTCAATCTGTTTTGTTTTGTTTTGGTTTATTTTCTTTAAAATATAAAAATAGTATTTGAAAAAAGTTCACAAATACATAGTCAATAAAATGCAGTAAGTTTGAAAATTTATTTTAGATTGTTTAGTGTGTTTCACTTCCAATCAGAAAAGTCATGGATATTGGAAGATACTTAAAACTGAATTTTAATAAACACATATATCAAAAATAACAATACAGAGAAAGTAGAATGGTAAAAAAGTGTATAGTTCTAAATTATTATATTGCAAAAGAAGAAAGTTTAAATACTAATGAGTTATTCATAAAACTTAAAGGAAACTTAGAAAAAGCACAATAAAACTCTCCCAAATAATGTCTAAGGTAAAATTATAAATACAAAAGTTAAAAATTTAAGATAGAAAAACTAAGTACTTCCAGTAAAATAAATAATGATTCTTTGACTTGGCAAATATCTGCCAAGATTTACCACCAAAAAAAACCAAGAAATACACATAAAAAGAACAGCAAAAATTGCATAACTATAACTATATGTGATGTAATTTTTAAATAAGTTTATATATTTGTATATTAATTTTACTTTAATTAATGGCATTATTTGATAAAAATAGGTTTTACTGTAATATTTACACAAATGCAGTTATTGTGACTTGGTCATATCCATCTTCTCTTTTGTCCTCTCTTGTGCTCATCACTCTTACCTCTCTATTTTGTATTAAATAGAGCCTCAATACATGACTTAAATCTTTCTGCAATTCTGATTACAAGCTGAGTTGGATGAGAACCCAATAAAATTAATGTTCAGGTTAAACATTGACCATATGGGGAAATTTTATTTGGCTCTCATTCAGTTCAGTTTACTATCAGAATCATGGAAAGAATTGAGTTCATGAACAGAAGTAATACATTCCTCTTCTTTGATACTTCCTCTTGTACTGTAAATTGTATTCTATTTTTTACCATGTATGATGAGAGAAACAAAACAATACTATTTCCTGCATGTGTGACATTTATCTTAAGATGATGTTCTTTAGTTAAATCCATTTTCCAACAAATGACAAGATTTTATACTTCATTATGACTGAATAATTCTCTATTCAGAACATATATGACATTTTATTTATCCATTCATCTATTAACTGATATCAAGGCTGATTCCATATTTTGTCTGTTGTGGATTAAACATGAGAATACATCTATCTGTTTTTTTATATGACCTCATTTCCTTCAGAAATTTACCTCTAGGTTATATGGAGTTTGAGATTTGGCTTATTTAGGATCAACCATATTGACTGTATCAATTTACAATTCCACCAATAGTGGTAAGGATTCATATTTTTCCATGTCCTTACCAGCATGTTAGTTTTTCATTTTTTATAATGGCCATTCTGATTGGGTTGCGAGGGAATATTGCAGTTTTGATTTGCATTTCCCTGATGAGAAAAAATCAAGCATTTTCCCAATGAATTTATAACTCATTTTTACATTTTTGAAAAGTATTAAGGTCATTGCTACCATCTTTTCATTGCATTACCTGTTCTTTTTTTTAAAGCTTTGCTGTGTAAATCAGGGGCAAAGATTTTCTTCCATCTTGTAGGTGGTATCTTCATTTTGTTGATAGTTTCCTTTTGTGTTTGTTACTTTTCTCTCATTGCTGGAACAAAATGTCTGATGCCCAAAATTAAGGGAGGAAAGTTTGTGGAGGTTTCAGTACATGCTCAGCTGGCTCCATGGAGCGGTGGCACATAGCAGAGGGCACCAGTTCATGGTGGTGGAATAAGGCAAAAGCAACAAGAGAAAAAAAAGGAGAAGTTAATGAGCAAGCCTCTTTCCTTCCCTGACACTGTTTGTAGACTACCCACCTCAGGGTGAGTGTAACACTCACACCATAAACCCAGTATTGGACCATGAATCAAACACAAACTCAAAAGTTTGCCTCCATGACTGCTTGAGGTTTTAGAGTGAACCTAAACATAATCCATAACATCTTTGGTGTACAGAAACTTATTTTAATATAATCTCATTTGTCAATTTTTTTCTTTTTTATTTTTATGAAAAAAAGTAAAACAAAATTTAATGACAATAATATTGCAATAACAATAGTTAATAGATTGAGTCTTGGTATCTTTAAAATAGTTATTCAGAGTACAAGATATGGACTTAAAATTTCTTCAAACAATATTAGCACAAGCCTATCTTTTCAATGAACCAAAAGACCATAGTAGTATAACTAAATTGCTGTTTTTTGTTTTCCTTTCCTTTCTTTTCTTTCCTCTTTCCCCCTTCCTATTTTGAACAATTTCTTTCCATTTCACAGTATCCATTGTCCATTTTAGATCTTATTTACTCATTCAATTTCTCACACCAAGAAGGCAACATGATATCTATAGAAGTGAGTATGACTTATTTAAATTTTGACTTTGATCTCAAGTTTCACCCATTTACCTATAAAAATCTCATTTATCCTTCTTTATGACTAAGTACTACAATATTTGTCAGTTTTTGTACTTGTTTCCTGAGCTTCTGGGTTCCTATTCAGGAAATCATTGCCAATGTTAACATTTTCAAGTGTTTCTCTTATGTTTTCTTCTAATAGTTTCAAATTGTCAGGGTTTACACTAAACTGATTTCACTGAGTTGATTTTTGTTGCAGAGGTTGAGAGGTAGAAATCTGTTTTCATTCTTCTTTGTGCAAACATCCTGTTTTCCTGGTACCATTTTAAAATTTTTTATTTTAAAAAGAAAAAAAAACAAAAGAGAACAGAAGAAAGGAACAATTCAAGCACCACAGCACTTCATAGCAAGACAACAGGACATCAACAGTAGCTACAATAATGTCTCTTTGACATAGTTGAGCAATAATATCAAACTCAACAAAATACTATAAAACCATTCAAAAGAATGAAAGCATTACAGGACTTCAAAACCAAATAACAGTAATTAAACAATGGCTACTATAATATCTCATTTTCCTCAAAAAATTTGTTTATACCATCTTACATAATGAAATCAAATAAAACACAACAGGATAGAATTAATCAAAACAGAAGAACAAAAGCATGGTAAGACTTCAAAACAAGATGATAGTAAATCTGCAATGGCTGCCATAATGTCTTGTTTTCTTCAAAATAGTGGTTCATACCAACACACATAATAAAATCAAACAAAACAGAATAAAACCAATCAAACCAATGAATGATAGCATTATAAGACTTCAAAACAATATAATAGGAAAAAGCATGATTACAATAAAATATCCCATTATATTAAAAATAGCTGCCCCTACCATTTGACAGCATAAAATCTAACAAAACAGAACAGAACAAAGCCAAACCTAACAAAATTGTGTAAACAATGCAAGAGATCAGGATAAGACAATAAGAAATTGATAGTAGTTTTCACCCTTCCCTCACAGGTGTTTCCTCCCCTTTGTTCTTACATTAACAATTTTACTTTTGGATCCCATTAACTCCTTCTGTTTATTTTGCTAGGGTTCATGCATATGAGTTCAAACTATTTCCAGCCATGAACATGACCTCCAGTTGCTTCCATTCACCTACAGGAGCCTTGAGATTATTCTACTTTATAGCTGGGTAGCTTTCCACTCCATGAAAATACCATATCTTTCTTATCCATTCTGTGGTTGATGGGCAAGTTACTCTTGCTTTTTTTCTAGTGTCCTGACACAAGGAACAATTGTTTTCTCTCCTTTAATTTTCAGTCTATGAATTTCTTTTTCAGTTAAATGTGCTTCTTGTATACAGTATATCAATGGGTCTTATTTCTTAATCCACTCTCCCTGTGTTTCTCTTTATTGCTGACCTGAGGCCATCTACATAAAATGGTTACAGCCAGCATACATTGGTTTGTCTCTGCCTTGATATCCTCCTGCTGTTGTCCCTCCACTTTTCCCCTTCATTCAATTGCCTGTCTTATTGGCTATCCTCCTCTGCTGCTGTTCCCAGAAACATGGTCATCTTTATCTCTCTCTAGAATGTCCTTTGGCAGTCTTTGTAGGGTTGGTTTGCTATTCATGAGTTCCTTCAGTTGTTGTTTACCATGGAAGCATCTTATTTTTCCATCAGTTTTGAAAGATAGTTTTTCAAGGTATATCAATCTGGGTTGGAAGTTGTTTTCTTTCAGGGTTTGAAACACTTCACTCCAAACTCTTCTTGACTTAATTGTTTGTGTTGACAAGTCTGCTATGATTCTAATTTGTTTTCCTTTATAGGTGATCTGTTTCTTTTCTCTAACAGCTTTAATATTGTTCTTGCTCTGAATTTCTGAGATCTCGATTATTATATGTCCGGATGTAGATTTACTTTGGT